>KZ345607.1:0-15054 GCA_002352805.1 Teladorsagia circumcincta
ATCTACACTACTAATGGTGTGGGAAAGATGCGTACCCCCTACCCAAAAACATAAGAAATGTCACTGAACAAAAACACCTCTGATGCCGCTATAAGGGACTTGGAAATGTGCCACCGCCTTTTCCCATCTATTCCTTTCTCTCAATCCCCCCCCCCACCTGCAGCTGTAGAGATCCCGTTATTGGCTGCGTAGCATGTGCGATCTTTTAGCGACTACAGAGTCTATTCAAACTCGGTTCTTTAAACAACCTCCTTTTGTTGCTGCCGCCTGCTCTGGAATTCCGCCTGTTTCTTTGTTCGCCTTTTTCTCTCAGTTGTTCAAAAACTGCAACGTTTGGAATCAGTTTTTTTCTTCTAAAGAATGGAATCTCTGCGGGTCTTACTAAGTGCGGTTTGGGAAGCAAGTTTGCACAACTCGTCCAGCCCGCCCCTTTCTTCTTTCTAAGGGGAAACAGGGGATTTCTGTTTGAAGCTTCATGGGCGGTTCTCTTTGATTTTCTTATTTGCGGTCAACCGCTTCGTTATCGACCGTTTTCACCCCAGGAATTCGATCTGATATGTTGCTTCAACAGTACAGGGCGAAGACAAATTTGCGAATGTGGTTACAGTTATACCTACTTCCTTTATCGTGAAATTTTTTGATCGAATTTTTTCTACTATATGTCTCTTGGGGAGCTTTTTTGTATGATCGCATCACCCCGAATTTTATACATCTGGGCTCGCATTTTTGTACAAGGTTCTTGTTCCCTTTGAAGTCGGATTCAGTGGAACGGTGGCATCAATTGTGTACGTTTGATATGCATACGTTTTCCTCAGGCTGATGAAATTTCGTAGGGGTAGAATGACGTGTTTCACCTTTTTAGGCCTTTCTTTTTTTCCCATCCTTTTTTTTGTCTACTCGTGTGTTAATGATCTGCTACGGTTCCATTTTAGCTTTCAAGAATGAAGCCATCCTTCCAATGACAATTGCCTTTGACAGGAACAGGCGTTTCTGAGCTGTTCGAAATTTGAGAGTAGGTTAGGTAGACGGGGACTCATCCCAGGCAGCATTCAAAGCCATCGTCCTACAGTAGGAACGACACCATCTGCGTTTAGCATAACATATTACATTCAGCATAACATAATTCAGCATATTCAGGCGTCGGTGCGACTTCTGATAAATTTAAGGGAATTTGTTCTCCGAAATGCAACCTTCACTTATCTTTTCAGAAGAACCGACCACCATAATTCCGCTGGCCACGAGCACTTTGAACTCAACCACGAGCACAGCTTCTGCTACATCAACTGCAGCCATAAGTTCGACACAAGCCACGTCTACGTCAACAGCAACCACGAGAAGAGAGATAGAGACCACTACGGAATCGCTATCAACGCAGACTGAAACCATTCCTGTCCCCACAGAGGCACCAACGACAGTATCATCGACGACAAGAGTGCCTACAACACGGGCATCGACAACGCAACCTGTGACAACACCCGCTCCCTCAACGCAAGCTCCGACGACGACGCAAGCGCCAACTACACAGGCTCCCACAACGCGGTCCTCTTCCACTCCAGCACCAGTGACCACAACAGCTCCGCCTACTACGACCCATGCAGCAACAGCTCCTCCTGTGCAGAGAACGATCGCACCACCACGAGTACAACCACCGGAACAAAGAGAATTCGATGCTCGGGTTGTTTGCGCATTACCTCCAGACGCGGGATCATGCTTCGACTATGTTCCTCGATGGTAAGATTTTGCACACGCTGTCCATCGATTTAAAATCATTTTTGAGTCGAATTCTCTGAGTACACCGTTCTTAAGGTTCTTCAACGCCCAGAGCAGTCAGTGTGAACAGTTCTCGTACGGCTCTTGCGGCGGAAACGAGAACAACTTCGCTGATAGGACTGTGTGTGAGATTAAGTGCATGCCAGGTGGGTCAACAAGCCGTTTTCCACGATGAGGATCTCTCACTTTGCGTTTGTAATATAAATAAAAACTCGAATTTCAGCTCACGCCGCGTTGCTATCTCACGTACCCGAACGATGCACATACGAGCGAGATGGAGGCTTCGGCAAAGGTTACAACGTAAAGTGGTGAGTTGCTAATTTGCACAGCGGGTTGAACCTCACAGTACTGGACTAGCGACCTATTTTATGAGGCTAATTTTGGTGTGATGAAAAAGTCCTATCTCTTTCTACCAGGATGGTCTTTCATATCATGCCTCGCTTTTTTGAAATTCAACACAGTTTCTTTTCGCAATATGCATGGAATATAGAACTATGCTTTATTTCCTGAGGGGCCTACTGAAGCGCAAATAGGATGAAGGAATGGGTCCACGATTCGGTCTTCCGTGGTGACAACGTTTTGCGCTTCCAATGGGCGCTTACGCTGTGTCGCAAAATGGTACACGTGGCCAGCAATGGATGCCGTAATCACTAGGATCATTAGAACCCATATGTGGAGATTTTATCAAGAACTGGTGTTAAAAGATATGGCGCTTGAGCTTTCTCACCCTCTTTTCTGGCATTCAGAGGGCCGCTCACGAAAGAAAAATGGAAGATTACTTAATAAGCTTACGAAAAGAGAAAAGACAACAGCTCCCACCTCTACGAAATCTACGCTTCAAAGGAATGGTCTCCGGAAAAATCAGTATTGTTTCCTTGAATGAATATGTCAGCTGCGACTACTAGCTATGAACTTTACGCAAGAAAATTATGTTTCTAAAGAGGAACAAACCTTCGAAAATCACACTTTACGGACGCTGGATGGTAGCTAGGGTGGAGTCAAGAGAACGCATGGGAAGAAATGCTTCTGACATGGCACGTATTAGGTGACGCAAGGCTAGGGTGGTGTGAGCGTTTTAAATCGAAGAACAGAGACAAAGCTTTCGATAGAATGAGATGCAGTGGAAAAGGGAAATGTTGCCATTGATGAAAAGTGCCAAAAAGAAATCCTTGGAATGCACTCCGAGAACCAAGTAAAATCTTCCCCGTATCCAACATTTTGATAGATGTTCGGCGGGAATTCGAACGCGAAAAACTATTCCACCTTTTCGAAATGTTTACCAAATTCAGCACAATTTTTATCATTTTGTTCGTTCTTATCGTGAACGATGAGTCTTAATACAGTACTCCATGGGATAGAATCATGATTGTTCCGTGGGCCATTCTTTTATTATTCATGTACATGGTGGGATCTGAAAACAACTTAAAGATCTCCAAAAACGCTATGTGTCCGTACTCCAAGATAGATATCCTGTAATGAATATACATTTCAAGGTACTTCAACATGAAGAACTTACGGTGCGAACAGTTTGTCTATGAAGGACGAGGAGGCAACGACAATCAGTTCGATACGCTCAGCGACTGCGAGCGTTATTGTGCACGTGAGCTACTCACTAATTGCATCCCTTTTCCGACATTCCGAAAATCAAAAGAAGTTTCAGCTCAGCCCGGACCACACAGGTATGTCACTCAACCACCAACAACATCTGCACGTCCGCCAGCGCCTGCTCCAGCTCCAGCTCCCCAACAGCCGCTTCACCCCATTGCTGCTCAACCGTTACCGGACAGACAGACAATCGAGGACATCCTGGACTACGACGAAAAGGTTGGTTAGCAAAAAAGTGCTGTCGATTAACTTCTGACTCTTCAATTTCAGCTGTCTCAATTCATCGATAAGTCGGATTCTTCCACTTTTGCACCCGCGAACCATGCTGCCGGCAACTCGATCGACAATAGGGCTCCTGCTCCTCTAGCGCCTGCTCCTCAAGTACCGACCTCCGCTCTTTCCCCTGGCGCTCATCCAAGACCGCCAGCGGTACAGGCCGCCAAGACGGTCGTACACAGGGAAAGAACTCCTGAAAAGTTGGTGCTTATTGGTTTTATGGATTTTATCTTTAGAGAATTTCCACGAAATATTGGATTATGCTGATTTAGATCTGCTGAAAAGGCTGCCATTCCGGAGCAGAGGAAAGAAATCTACAAGGTCTGTTCGGTTCTGCTTCTTTCTTCACAACGGATTTCCAAAACACTAATCTTTTGAATGATCAACGTAATGTAATCCAATAATCCTTTCCTTCTTAGGCAGAACCTCTTCCCTCCAAACCACCTGCAACGGGTAATGAAAACCTTCCTATCGTTGGACCAAGCCCACCGATGTCCGTCAATTACCAAACCGGAGAGGTAATTGCGATTTGAACTTTACCTATGTCAAGCATACATAGCTGGCTTACACACTCGAGTGGATTCACATTCCTTTTCCAACAGCATTATTCAACTGTGGTGCTTTTTCTAAGCACGAAGGGATGTTCCAGAAGAAAGCCTCTAGTGTCGTGGATATCAGTAGACGAAATGCAGACAAAATGCTGCTTTGAGTAACCACTGAAACTTTTGCCGATGCCTCTCGCTTCGTATCCATCTGAGTTTGTGATGCATTTTTGTAGGGCCCATGTCAGACTCTGCGAAACGAGCGTTTAGCTGTACGCGACCCGACCGTGACGATAGCTAATCGCCAGTAGCGAACCGCTCGATTCGCAAAGTCTCACACCGGCCGAGTGGTAGCATAAGTCTAGCCCAGCAGGCAGTGAAAGGTCGAACATAAGACGTTGATCGCTTCTTTCTTGGATGCGCTACGCACTCCACTCCTACTTAAAGGCAGAATTTACGATGAAAACTCAACCCATTCCATATTACTGTAGGGATGGTAAGTAGTACCAGAAAGGAAGCGGAACCATGAAAAACGGCTCAGAACCCGAGAAATGGGATCCCTTCCTTTCGCCTTGATCTCGGCATTGATGCGACTACCATCGCTGTGCCCTCTTCAACATAACGCTCTCTCCGCTATCCAATCACTCGTTGCGTATAGACCTTTGGCGAGGGATTAGACAGACGGTGGGCGGAGACAGGCGGACCCGCCAAGACTGAGCCCTTCTAGCTCTCCGAGGTCAAATCTGACGCTGCCGGTTGCGTGCCTGTCCGCACCCCCAGGATGTTCGCCGGTCTCCCCACTAGGCAATTTATCCTGAACTCGACTTTCGTCCCTTCCGTGGAGTCCTCCTTTAGAATAGTGGCGGAATTTCATTTTCTATTGCGGCCCATACAAGGGATGGATTTTAGCCGATGTGCAGGTCATGTCTCCCAGAAAGGCTGTTACCAACTATTCCCCGTCCCCGGAGGGATGGATGGAAGGCTTCGCTGATAGTCAGAACTGAAAAATCTGCCATACCCCGCTTCTTTTCCATTTCAAGAAGTTTTGCTTTTAATGCTCTGAGCAACAGCTGAAAAGAACACTGCACAACAGTCAACAAAAAATCGGAAAGGAAAACAGTGAAGTTTTGGAGGAAACCGGCACCAAGCCTCCTTTCTTAGATGCAACTGCGCATCTTAGATGGTAGACGATAAGGCAGTAGTGACACATGAGCCATAATCACGGTTCCCTTCTATGATATAGCCTGAGATCGTTGCGGGCGCTCTGTATTGGAGCCGTTTCACCGTCCTCATTATTTCTCCCATCGGTAGTCCTTAAAAAAGCTTACCACCCCGATTTTGTTGTACGCTGTATACGCCCGTCACCGAAACTTTAGGCAGAAGAAAAAATCAAAAGGGTAAAGAATTTAACGCTGATCTATACCTTGTTGGGATGCATTCGGCTTCAATTCAGAATCATAATATTTAAAATTTTTGGATGCAGTCTGACTTACGGCAGCCGAAGTACAGATCAGTGTTTTTATCCTCCCATACTAGTCTGGAGCAAATAACCAACCCCAGAGCCCCAGAGAGATGAAATGCTCGGTGAGCTTGGATGACGCGACGACGATTGGAGGATTTCTTCCCTCCCCCCGGCCCGAACCGCTGAAGTGGTATGCAGTTGCTAATATAGCACTTCTGCCCAATAGACAGAAGTGTTCACACATTATAGCGACCTTGTTTCACCTGAGTTCATGTGCATGTGCCACAACACATCTGCCGCAGTAGCCTTCAGTTTACGAGATCGATCAGTAAATACAGGAAGTAATGGTAATATTCAGCTCACAATCTGACTCTCAAAACAGCGTGCAACAAGCGTGAACCTTACTCTCCAAATAACAATGAAAATATAAATCTTTGTTGTAGAGTGAAGTTTTGTGAGTTTCATGAAATACAACTTTTTAAATAACCAAAGTTCATATATTGCTTTGTGAATTGACAAATCATTAGCTTTTGTGTTTTCCAGATAAAAAACAAAGCAAGTGGCATCCGTACCTTCCAGCAGTCATCTTCTAGGGTCATCGTTGAGGACTCAGGTAATAATGATCGCTAAAACCTCTTTTTCGTCAATGCCTATGAACATTCAAGATCTTACCGAATCTGAGCAAGAAAGGAGAGATGCGCTCTCGTGTCCCAACGGTCTGCAAGAACTTCGATACGCAGATGGACGACCGGTCATGTGCCTTCCAGGAAAGAATCAGGTAGTGGTGCCTGTCCGGTTATGTCAGAGCCGCGACTTACTGAGAGCCGGAGTGCTATGCTGCACTTCAGTCGTAATGAAATAATACTTTCTAGTGTCCCGAGAAATCATCGTGTTATTTCAATGGAGTGGACTTCTTCTGTTGCCCCAACGAGGAGGATCCATACGACAAGCATGTGTTCGGAGGTAAATCGGTTCTGGTGGAAAGCTTGCTTCTCTACAAATCGGTCTACATGTGATGCTCCTAAAAAAGCGAACGAATGCATCCACAACTTTCGTATGTTTTGAAGGCACATGTCGCGATCAGATCCTGAAAGTACCTCTTCCTGTATTCGTATGTCCAGGTCCCTAGGTGCCAGGGCCGGGGAACGGTCGCAGCCCACAATGGTGCTAATGCCTTCGCTTGACCGCTGCAGTTGTTGCCATTTTTGTCGTTAGCAGCGTGTTGCATCTATGTCCTCTCTTAGAAACGACACGCTCTCCCATTTTCCTGCTTCTGGCAGCGCTGCGCCTCCCCGTCGTACCACAGCCGACCCTACAGGGACGGGGACCGTTCGGCGCTATCACAGGATACGGGGTGACCCCTAAGATCACTCTATGAGGGAGAAGTGAGGAAATTCTGCGGAAATGAAACTTGCTCACCACTCTGGATTGTATTCTCCCGGCCTAGAAATTAGTTCCGTTTTTAACAAAAAAGGAGATATTCCACGCAGTTTTAAGTGCATTACCACCACAGTGCCCCACATCTTGCGATAGCGCCGGCCGCTCCAGTGTTTTCCACGAATCCTTTTACTTTTTTCACAGCACCTCTTGTCTAATTTTCCTGCGACTCTGTGACCCTGCGACTGTGCGGGACCAACGCTAGGGAGAAGAAAAAGACCTCTTGTTTAAAAGAAGAAGACCTCTTGTTTGATTCCGAATGAAATAAAATGACATACCAATTCGATCGTGATCCGCACTTGTAAGGTTTTAGAATATAAAGGTTCAGAAGGTATACTTAATTTTCATTATTTATCGGCTTTGAAGCTTGGCTAAGCTGGTAGGAAGGCAGGTTAAGCTTGCAATCACCCAGTGCAGCCCTTTTGAGGATGTGCTGGTTACATAGAAATCTCGGTCACCTAGTAGGGTATTCGGAAAGGCCTTGATTCGATAGCGAGGACATGAGTACCACGCATGACATGACAGCGCTTATGCGCACAAAGGCTCACTGAACGCGTCGGCGGATCTCTAAGGGATCCAATTTTTCTCTTCAAGAAGGCACTGAATCGGCGAACCAGTCATTGAGAACAGCGAGCAGATTGAGTTTCGTATCAGCAGAATTTTGACCTTTGAGCCCTTTCACGAGTCAACTCAAAACTGTTCCTAATGCTCTGCGGCTGCTGCTGCCCCTGGGCTGTGGAGATGGGGATGGCACGAGCCGTTTCATTGCGAAACGTATTTACTAGAATTGGGAGCTCGGTAGTACTACTATCTGACTCACATTAGTTTATTCATTCACCTTCCTCTTGACCGGAATCTGTAAAACAGTGGTATTTTTCTCCACATAGTTTACGAAGGTGATTGCTTACCTTTAGGCTACGACGGTGAGGAAACAAAGCATGGCTACAAGGTGTTCGGACCTTTGAACATCCGTCGCCTCATGGACGAAGTGCCGCTTCGAGTTCGGCGAAATGTGAGATCAATTCGAGCTCGCCGTCAAGCTACAGACAACATCTTCAGTTCTGGACCTGCTGCCTTCAATATTGACTCCATCACCGCGCCACTACGTTTTGACGGTGGGTTCTCCTAAAAGTTTTGATCACTCGTTTCACTAGTTACACACAAGGCCGTGGTGTGTTTTCGGAGATTTGTAATAGATACGATTGGCTTAGCTTTCGCTAAAAGAGAACGATGTAATATAGTAACTACCATTACATATTGCTTGGCGATACAGCAGGAAAAATGGGTTTCTCAATGGCGGGCAGCTTCTTATTCTTTCCCTTCTTCGAGAAGATTTCATAATAATAAGAAGAAGGTGTGTGGGAAGCACACTGATATACTGCCACCTTCAATATTACATGATTTGATTGTTGTTCAAGTACACACGGGATCGCTGGAACCTCATACCTCCGAAAAGTCAACTAGAATGGTCCGAACGGATCTGTTCCGTGATCCATCTCATCACGTTTTGCAATTATTTTGAGAGCAAGAATACTGGGTTAAAACTTTCGCCCCCGGCGAGACTCGAAAAACTCCTTGCTTACCGGGCAAGTGCGCCACAACTTTCGCTACCGGGGCACCGTTTTGCCATAACTCTGCTTTTGAGCCCAGGGGAAAACGGTGCCTTGGTAGCGTAAAGTGTAGCGCACTTATCCGGTAAGCGAGAAGTGAGTTCGAGTCCGCTCCGGGCGAATTTGTTCCCAGAATTCTTGAGAAACATTCGCAGCGCGAACTGCAGCGTCAAAACAGCGGCTGAGAAACAAAACAACATTTTGAAAGCTTTACCATCTTCTGGAAATTGTGCTAAAAATCCTCGTTTCAGACGAGAAACCTCGAACGGTGTCTCGAGCTCAGCGTATGCGTGCCAAGCCATCTCCACCACATCACGGAAACCCGATTTGTATCGAACCTTTGGCTACTGGAGACTGTGATGCTGCGCATCTGAGGTATGGTCGCTCTTTTTCCACGATCACTTGTTTGAGTTATTTAGAGACTTTGAAGTAAACGAGCTCTGAATTAAAAAAAAAACGAGCATCGATTTGAAACGTATTGGAAAGACATTTCATCAGTTCAATGTAAAATCAAGGGTTGGGATTTTATGAAAGTAGTACACAAATTGTTAATAAACGACCAAACAAGCTTTTGATGCTATCGAAGTGAAAGAGAAAAGTGAAACAATTTATCACTCTTTTGCCAGCGAGGTTTTAGGGTGGAAGCTTTAGTGGGCCGACGTTCCAGCGAAGTCGTCCTCCTCATAGGCCTACGCCGTCAGGTTACTAATAAAGTTCCACCTAAAATCTTGTTTGCAGATGAATAATTTTACAATTCCAACAATATCGAAATTGTGCGTTTTAAAACTAGTGGCGATTTGAAGAAAAGTTTCGCGATGCTGTTCCGTTACCGTGATTTGTGCCTACCTCGAATGGCGAGTATGCAACAAAGGTAATCACGGCGTTATGTGAAAAGGCATATGAGTAGCTTAGCAAGAATGGTGGGTGGTGAACAAAACTTTTGCACCAGAAGGGACTTGAACCCGCGTTTCTTACCATTAGCGGGTAAGTGCGCTACAAGTTACGCTACTAGGGCACCACTTCGTTCCAACACAGCTTTTCATGGTATGCTTACCATATCTTGTCAGCACCGGCACGTATAACGTGTTGGGCCGGTTAGCCGATAACAGCAATGACCGCGAGGTTGAAAACTTTAGCAATGATTTCCTAGTGCTGAAAATTTATGGTAAGTATACCATGAAAAGCTGAGTTGTGATGACTTTGTGCCCCGGTAGCGTAATTTGTAGCGCACTTGCCTGATAAGTAAGAGGGGAGGGTTCGAGTGCGAGTCCTGGGCAAAAGTTTTGTTTTCGCAAGGCAAACACAGCCAACAGCAGCAACTAGCAAATAAAAACCTATCGAATAGCGCTACTGAGGGCACATTGTCACGTTTAGCGTACACTTGGGCAGCGGAACTTCACCTATGAATAGACCTAGAATAGTTGGCAATACATATGAAGAAATCCTAAATTGCGAGCCTTTCTAGGTACTACTACGACCGCGACTCAGACAAATGTCGACTGTTCTACTACACCGGTTGCAAAGGAAACAACAACAACTTCGGTAGTGTCATCGATTGCCAAAGGCTTTGTGTTCTCGGCGGACAGCGTGAGTCGATTTTCCGCTTAAGCTCTAACATTCACCTAATAGATCATGGCTTCTTTCAGGACCTAAACCAGAATCATTTGCCACCCCTCCTCCTATTCTTCGAGGACAATGTCCCGATGGTACAGCACCTCTGGGTGGATCGGCCCCCGTACTCTGCGGGAACACGACCGACTCCATCGGCTGTCCTATTGGATTCTATTGTCTCCGTGGTCCTCCAGATGTCTGTTGTTCGAACAAAGAAGTGGCTAAGAAAGGTTCCATTCTCATTTCCTTTGTAGCTCTTGATACAATTGTCCTACACGTAATTTCTTCTAATTGCTGCTCTTTCAGTAGAGAAGGGATCTGTCAGGTTCGCTCCAGAAGCTCCTGGTGTGCCGAGAGGTGAGCCGCTTGCGTATTTCTTTGGATTTGTTCCATGTTGACGTGTCCGACTTTTTTGATCTTCTTACTTGAAGAACCCTTACTTAAATCATCACCTTCATATTCCGTTCCAGCTTATTCCCGCAATTCATTGCTCGCGACGCCCAAGTTTATGTGTCCTGACGCATCCGACCCTCTGATGGCCTCAAACGGAGAGCCAACGAGCTGTGGCGCTGGATTCGATGGCATGAAACTGTGCCCCAAAGGATTCTACTGTGCGATTGACGTTGAGAAGCAATGTATGCCTTCAATGTTATTCAGTTCTTCCTTTACCGCGCTATAACTTGTGGTTTCAGCTCGAATGTGCTGTCCTTTGTATGGAGCAGCCGAACGAGTTCCCACAGAGCAAGGATCCCCTCCATATCTGGGGAGACGCCCTTCAAATCCTGGTGAAGTGTTGGAGCGCGGATCGCTTCCATCAGATCAATCGGAGTTTATTACTAGAGCGATGAAAGGTTAGGAGATGCATTTCCATTCCATTTTCTTCAGTTTTTCTTTTGTCTAAGATGTCCTCCAATGTTGCTGAAGGAGCACGTCCTACCAAGCGCCGTTTCAGAAAAAATGCAAGAACAGCAACGTCAGAGGTTAGAAACCACAACCTCTGTTTTCGGTGAAGAATCGGAAGAGTTTGAGGATGAGGCAGAAGAAGAGGAAGATGATGAAGATGGAATGGCTCACCTTATGTTGAAACCGGCCGAAGCTCCCCAACCAAAAGGTATGAAGCATAGCTTTGCTCTCACTGCGCGTATGAACCTTTTTTCAACTCCTTACACCTTTTTTAGCCACGAGTAGCCTGACAACAGCGTTGCCTGAATCGGAAGATGAACATCCCATCGACCTTCCTACTGAGCCTCCAGCAGTAGAGGAAACACCAGTCGTGAAAGCAGTAGAGGACAAATCAGTGTGCCAGATCAAGCCATCCGAAGGTTGGAATTAAAAATAGATTCATTGATTCTCGGTTCAAATTTGCAAGGGATTCAAGGGTTTCCTCTGTTGTGGTCAGTGTACTCATGATCAAGTTGTAGGTCGTGCTTGCCGTGAAGATGAAGTGCCACCTCGAACAAATCTGCACTATTTCTATTCGCCCAAGGATCGCCGTTGTAAGCTCTACTTCTTCCGCGGTTGTGGTGGAAACGCGAATCGCTTCGAGAAAAAAGCAGACTGTGAACGACTCTGTTTACCGTGAGGTGAGCCGCTATTTTAACGAGACTATTTTCTGAAAAGGAAAGGGTGCTCAAGTTTAAAGAAACACATGAGTGGATTGTTGTTCTGCCCTTCCCTTGTCACACTTTACGTGTGGCATGGCACTGTGCGAAATAGCATGAGGAGTGGTCGAAAATTTCGAGGTGAGGGGTTGATTAAGGGAGGTGACGCTCCATTTTAGGCCAATCAATGCGATTAGTTACGGTTTGGTTGATCTGAACAAGTTGTCCTGCTGAAACATGGACGGAGTAGAGAGGGAGACGTTCAGATCTCCTTCTGGGCGAGGTGCGCGATCGTTGAAGCCTAAGGCTAGACTGAGGCTCAGGTGAGAAGGGGATCGAATTTCGGATGTCGGAAAAGGGGAATATACCATGTTGAAAGACAGACGGCCCCTAAGGGTGCAGGACGTATCGTAGCGAAGTTTGTGACCCCAGCGAAGTAGAAGGGCCATATCCGCATTGCTAGCGCTGCCGATGCCCAATGCGTGAGCGGCGTGACTTCATCTGCCGACGATTGAATTGACCGTCGCTCCTGATCCCCTTTCAGCCCACCCTTTCACCGTCTGACTGTTGGCGTTTAGCAGAGAGAGCGTCATCGTAGAAGAGAGCAGCGCCGATGAGAATCGTATAGATGCGAGAATCAACGGGCAATGAAGGGGTACCATTTTTAGGGTTTTAGATCGTTTCTCATGGATTTTTTATTCCGCACCACTGACCACTCTACTTTCACTCAATAATGAGCTGCTTTTTCATCGTAAGCTCCCCTTTTGAGCTTGGACTTCTGCTCTGAAATTATCTTATGCAAACCTAGGGTTTGGCGGAGGCCTAGGCTCAGTCTTGCTGCGAGCAAATCGGTGGTGTTGTAATGTAAAGTGATTTGCATGGGGAGGAGAACTGGTATACACTCGAAGCAGATGTAGCATTTACGGCACATGCACCCCGATGGCAATGTTACCTCGAAGGGCTGCCCCGACCGGCCCAGTCGCGAGTGCGCTGTCCCGATCGCACATCTTGCAGTTGGTCGCCATTGCAGTTGATCACGGTGCCAGGTCATTGTTTAGGAAGGAGCGGGCGTAGCGGAAAGCGGAAAGTAGCGGAAAATTGACTTCCTTGTCCAAGGCATATACCCTCAACACTGCATTCATTGAGGAACTCTCAACTCGATTTTTCGCTTGCTAAGCTTTGATTTTCGATCCGAAAAGTCTTTTCTCTGAATTGAAGAGATTGCCTGCTCGGTCTCCTCCTGCACCATTCAGTTACCGCTTCCACCCACAGCATTTTCCACCATGATTCCACGCTTGCGATTGGAGAAAAGCGACCGTGAGGCCTCTCTCCATGTTCTCTACGGCAATATCATCACGCCACAAACACCACACGCTCTAGGAGCTCTAGCTGCATGCTCCGTTGGCACTTATGATGTCATCCTCACCCACACTCCCTTCTGACGATCACCTGCTTCAGTAAAATGTTTGCGCAAAAGCGTTTTCTTGATTACGACAACCTCAAAACATACGTGAATATATCGTCGGTTTTTGACTAAAATTGGAAAAAAAACCGAAACAGGGCCCGAGTGTCTCGAGACTTTCACATCAATCCACTACTGATATTGCCACAATGGAGTTTACTCCTGGCGGCAGTTTAACCTGAATGAGAGCACTATCTGGACCCATAGTTCAGTGATACTGGTCGCTAGCAAACCAAAAATGTGTGCCATGTTTTTTTCCCATTCTAGAAATCATAGATTTATGTCTGTAGAAGGTTTATTGGAACAATCTGTGTGACACCTACCTGGCGTCGAGAATGACTGCTACATTGGGAATCAGTTCAATTCAATATATTATAGCACAAGGTTTAGCAAAAGCCCGAATTCGACTTACTTTTGAAAGTAGAGCAGCTAGTCAGCGTGCTTCAAATCCACGATCATTCTGAACCGGATTGCCAGAGGGCAGACCCTACAAGGGAGGTCTTCTTGGGCAAGCCGGGCTTTTTGGAAACGATTTCTTGCATATTGTAGGGACGCATGTATAGACCACAGAACCATGTTTCATTTTCGCTGAACGGTCCCGGTAGTCCCAAAAAAGTAATGAATGATACCCTCAATGGTTCGATCCCCTGCGGCGACTAAATTTTGCAATCCAGCTCGCAGCAACTTGTTGGCTTCAAAATGGTCCTGGCGTTGAACATGACATCTGATTCTGACATCTAGCGCAATTTGGCACCACTCCATAGGCACCAGCCCAAATTCAGAACTTGGTCCCTTCGAGGGATGGAACCTTCAACACAACTATCTTTCAAAACTTTTTTGGTACTGCTAAAACCGTTCATCGAAAATGAAACTTGGCTTTGTGTTCCCTACATACGTCCCTACAAGATGCATGGAACCATTTTGAAAAAGGGAGGTTTGCTCTGAAAGACCCCCTTGTTAGAAAATACCGTTACTAACGTTCTTCCTGGGTGTCAAATTCACGATAAATTCACATGTTTCAGGAGCTTATCTTGCTGTTTCCCAATGTTCGACACGTGTAGATTTGTGCTTTCTCAGAATATCACTGTTACATTCCGTTGTTTGGTGCGATCACTTTTCTTTTAAGTGTTCTCTTATTTCTACTGTATTTCTGTGAGTCAGCGTTAAGGCGTAAGGCTGCTGGTTTGCTGCTATTTGTGATAATGCTGTTCATCTCGCCTCCTTTACTTTCGCCTTGATATCGTCCGTGTAGCGTCAGGTTTTGCCTGTGTGCAATTTTTGTGCCTTATTGAATGATGTTCTTCCACTTTGTTAATAAAACTCGAATTTCTATGTGATATTTCTTGTGCTACTTCAGGAGTTCATTCTGCAGGGAACAGAGCTACAATTATAATATATTCGTAGTCCGACTGTTAAACGACGTTATCAACCAGCTATCCCGTAGCTATCCCGGAGGGTTCCTCTTCGGCGTGTTTGCTTTCGAGGGGGCCATAATATTGCTTGCGTGAAGCACACATTATACAGTGCGTTTCAAAAGTATGTGCACACCTCGAAATTTTTCATTTCAAAGGTAACTAAGGAGCCTACCGTAACAAAACCAATCTCAAACGATTCCTCGTAGTCGACAACCTATACAGGGAAGTTGGGCAGATAATATCGCTGTACCTTCGAATTTTCT
>KZ345607.1:68039-86794 GCA_002352805.1 Teladorsagia circumcincta
TGTATGTGCCATTACGGGAGGTTCGGTATGCAAAGCGCAGATTCCTCCCTTTCTCCATTTCGCTTTTTGAAGAAAGTAAGGGCATACAAAAAAAGCTGTCAAAACCAACTCTCCCAGTGATTGGGATTTCTTCAAAGTAATAGCAAAAAAGTTTGAAAACAAAATGTACAAGTATAGTTGCCTAAATGAGAAGAAATCTATTGAAAATGGAAGCTGGGTTGCCCTGTTCAGATACATCATTTTTACATCTTCAGGTTCTCTTCTAACTTGTATAAGGCCAAGCTCTTTGCCAAACATTTTGAAAAAGTTTTCGTTGCAAAAAGAGATCAAGATATTGTCACTACTGAGTTACCAGGAGTCTTCCCTCGAATGGAAGACTCACTGTGCTTCAGCGGAAGCGAAATTTTTGAGATTCTTCCTAAATGGAAATCCGACTCCTCTGTCACGCCGGACGGTGTTCCATTTCAGTTTCTCGAAGAGATCCTCCCTTCGATTGTCGGTCCTTT
Source organism: Teladorsagia circumcincta (assembly GCA_002352805.1). Classification (NCBI taxonomy): domain Eukaryota; kingdom Metazoa; phylum Nematoda; class Chromadorea; order Rhabditida; family Trichostrongylidae; genus Teladorsagia; species Teladorsagia circumcincta. The sequence goes on from KZ345607.1 coordinate 68,546, forward strand.
GCGATTCATATTGGGTTGTCTCATAATTCCTGTCCCATTTCTATTCAAATTCAAATTTCTTCTGTTCAAGACCGATTGACGGGAGAATACGTTAATATGCTGAAGTACGCTTCAAGAGCCTTGATAATTTCGTTTCAGAAGATCAATTAGGTAATGAGTTAATCAACAAGGAATGAAAATAAGTCAGTGACAAAAATAGATGATTTTGCTTTACGATCGTCAAATGAACCCTGTTGCGAGGAGAGTAGCAGGTAAGATTAGCGCTGTGTTTGACCCAGCCTCTGCTGTTGATAGGATGCTGAGCTAGTGATCCAATCGCAACGGCCAAGAAGAAAAGAACTGTGAAGTTCAACCTCATACTGGGCACGCGGATACTTTCTATGAGTATCCCCTGCACCTCAAATTGGGAGTGCATCCGGAGGTTTCTACCAGATTACTGTAGCAGATACCTGGGCGCAACCGATGCACCAGCACACGCCATCCGGATGCAAAGGACTGCAGCAGAATGAATTTTCTATGGAAACCGTATGGTCCGGCCGACCATGAGCGAGAAGCACGCCTGACCATCTGGGATATTCATTCCCTCTGCTGTCCTCTGTAGCCCCCTGTAGTCGATCGCCAGTGGAGATGAGTCACGAGCCCACTGCGATAGCAACATGCAGTACGGCAGATTGCTACCTTGCAACCAGGACGCACCAGCTAATCTAAAGCCCGAACGCCGTATTCTGAGAACATTGCTCTTGGTTTGTTGTATTCGCTGGGTGGCCTTTTTTGGGAGTCATTGTATGAAGGCAAGCACTGCGAAAGTCATCGTGGAATAGCTCTTCAGGCTGGCTTCGCTAATGCGAGGGAATCGTCAAAAATGTCTCAGGATCTCCTTTCTCCAAATGGACCCCCGACCTCACATTGCATTGCCAGCTCGCCACTTTGTGAGGGAGATAGCGAGGGTCATGATGCCTCATCCACCATGTAGCACTGGCATCCTCCATCGGACTCTCGCCACCCCTACGACCTGAATCAGCACCTGCCAGAGAAAAAAGTTTAAGATTAAGACCTTCCCAAAATCGACTTCTGCCAATTCATCAATCCCTAGCTTTACTAATTGTGGACGGATAGCTTCAAAAGATTCCCTAGCAAATGCAAGCATATCAGTGACCATGGTGGTGGTTATGCTCCTTACCAGTGTTTGCTAGAAGAAATAAAACTTGAATAAACGAAACTGTCAAAATTGAGACAGGAATTATGAGACATCCCAATATTTAACTTGAAATTCGTCCGAGCTGAGGTTAGCTCTCTTATGTGGTTTCCAACCCTAAGAAACTTCCTTATTTTGACAATAGCAATTATAGACCGGTTAGCGTCACTTCGGTTTTCTGCAGAGCTTTCGAAGGAGTAGTCAAGAGGGTTATTGTAGAACACCTAGAACGTCAGCATATTCCAACGGACTGTCAGCATGGCTTCAGGGAAGCCAGATCGACGATTACTCAGTTGCTGGAATCTTTGAATAACTGGACATCTTCTTTGGAGAACAAGAAAAACGTGGATGTGCTTTACTCTGACTTCTGTAAAGCATTTGACAGAGTGAGCCATTTCAAGCTCTTCGCAAAGCTCGAACACATCGGCATTCACCCACAAATTTTAGCTTGGATCAAGTATTTCTTGAGCCTTCGCTGCTTTCAAGTTCGAATCTGCAAAACCTCTAGTGTTAAGACCGCCCCAAGTGGTGTTCCGCAGGAAGAGCTTCTTTCTCCCGTGTTGTTTTGTATCTACAAAGGGGGGGGGGGCGAAATTATGGTAACCAAGAGATTACATTAATAAAAATGAACATTGGCCGAATGAAACAAGTCAACTACAGAAATATGTTGGCCAGTAGTATCACAATGCAAAGCTTGGTTGGGTTTGAAATCTGTTGAGTACTGCGTTGATACAGGCCATCGGATAGAGAGGGAGCCGCGCACGGTGGCACGCAGGTGGAACGTGTCAAAATGATTCCAAGATTCCTGCTGCACCCTTTAGCGGAGATCTGACTTTTTTAGGATTGTGGTTTGCTCTTGCCTCCAGGATCACCACGTCGAAAGTTCCGCCCAATTCAGTGGGGGATTCTTAGGCATCAATTGTTTGAAGACCGCGAGCTTGAAAAATCCTTCTTTGCAGAATTTTTGCTTTACGACTAGATGCCCTGTCGTGCTAAAAGGTCTGGAGTAATGTACTAGAGCGGCTTCTCACTCACGACAGAGATCAGACCTTAAGAGTGACCGAGCGACCTTTTGAACCAATTTTTCAATTCGGCGGTACGAAAGTGGCAAGAAGGACAACGGGTTTTTGCGCTTGATATTTGCCCCGGTGCTAGCTGTAAACCCCTAATGCTCTTCCTTTCCATTTGTGGTGGCCCATAAAGTATTGAAGCGTTCAACCATTACCTATTGGAACTTCTTTGTTACCTTGAACTGTCGTCAGATGTAGCGTGCCATAGAACTTTGACGGTTCAATTTGAGTAATGTCATACCGTGGTTTTATTATTTCACTAAATTTGAGAACAGTATGATATTGGGTGCGTTTGGGAAGAAGACATTGTTCTTCATCATTTTATGCCTAAGAGAGAAGAAGACAAATAAGAGATTTGGAAAAAAGTGGGTTTGACCGTGCACGCTTGCGGTTTCCATAACTTTGGCCCATCCTGTACATATGACTTACCTCGAGTCGTAGAGGATTCGAATGGTGAATGTAAAGCATTTGCGGATGATGTCAAAATTTATTAGGAAATAGGATCTCGGGATGACGCTGGGACGCTCCAGGAAGCCATCGAGGCAGTTGTTAAGTGGTCCGATTTGTAGGAGTTACCTTTGGCTTCCAATAAAACTTTGGTTTTGCATTTGGGCAAGCCGCAGGAGAGGAGCGCCTACTACATAGGTTGGCTATAGCAGCGCAATGTGGTGGACGGGGTTAGAGACTCGGGATTTCTCATTGACAACAAACTGAATTTCAAGTCCCATTGCATTTATAGCCAATAGAGCTGAGGTCAGGCTATTGCAACTCGTTCGAACTCTGTACACTGAAGATCCATATATTCTCATCAAGGCTTATAAGTCGTACACTCTGGAGTATGGATGGATGATCTTGTTTCCCCACAAGGAGAAGACCATCGCCAGGTTAGGGTCTGTTCAAAACAGCTTTACTAGGAAGGTTCTAGTCCGTTCTCTAAGTTTCAACTACAATGTCATACCCAGGGCTATTGTCAGGAACAAAATGCTTGGTCTAGAATCTCTTCCTCGCAGAAGGGCAAAGATCGATCTCATTATGCTATTTAAAATACTTGTAGGGAAGGTGTCGATTGATATGCAAAGCCTCTTCACTGTTTTTCCTTCTGTCACCAGAGGAGAAAGGGTTAAGTTAGTTCGTCCTCTCGCTATATCCAACACAAAAGCAAATTTCTTTTCTGTTCGCGCTTCTAGTGAATTTGGAAGCTTGCCAAAAGTTTCGCTATGCAAAGTAGTTTATCACTCTTGAAAAAAATATTTACAAAATTCTACACTTGAGGGCTTCAAATTTCTCATATCTAAATCAGATATTTAGTGGAAGGAAAATTATATTCTCCAGTAAGTTTTCGTTGTGCTACTTCATTTTTTGATGTTTTTGCTTGTGTTGTTACGTGTTGACACTGTTTTGTTGTGTTATTCCCATGTACTTTCTGTACATGCAAATAAATCTAAATCTAAATCTACTCATAAAGCAATATGAGATTCATATCATAAGATTCGTCTCAGGACTTTAAATGTGTTGCTTCTGGAGGGTCTAATTTAGTGTCTCTGTTAGGTTCGGTGGGCACTGGTGTTCAGTCAAACGACGGCGCCGTGACAAAAAGACACCCTTAGCATATGTTTCTAGGTGAGATCTCGAGAGGAGAAAGTCCACTTTTCGTCAAAGCGGACAGCAGAGCCAACCGTCAATTGGACAATGTCCAACGAAGGAGGGTGGTAGTTGGCTGCCGGTAAAGGTGGGGTTGTATTCGCGGGGTCAACGTCGCAATATAAAGTTCAAAGCCTCATTCTTCGTGTGCATCTCCGAATAAATAGAAGAATAGAAAAATGGGTCCAACGAGGCGGTTTTTTGTTTCCTTTTGCTTTGGATTCCAAATGAGCTCAGGTATTCGTTAAGAAGCACTAACCTTCCTGTTTCTCCCAGAAGGCGAAGAGTTGCAAAAAAATGGATCTGAAAAAAGTTTTAGTAATTTGAAGCCAAAAAATCGCGTGTGCACAAGAAATGGTCCAACGGTGCGATTTTCCGAAGAAGAATATCTACAAAAGTTTGGATACTTCTAAGAGTCTCCAATTTGACGGAGACAATCTAGAGTTTCCAATTCTCCTTACCACTCCTCACGGCTTCCCATTTCTAGGAAATCGACATTTCAAATGAAGAACTGCGCATTTCTGAGAATTCTCAATCCTTCATTCCATAGCTAACAGAGCTTTGAAGATGTTACACAACCCTGATAGCCGTCTGAAACTGGCTGTCTCGTAGATTACAAATCTGCCAAGTATTTCGAAAAATACAGTGCGTTCATAATTATAAGGTTACCCTAAAGTTTTGCATTTCCAGAACAAGCAGACGACTGGGAATTTTGTTATATTACCAACTGATTCCTGACTATGAATAACCAGTGTAATGCAATATTGGCGAGAGAAGCTTCTCATTTAACTTATTTTCAAATTTAATTTCTGGTTTTTACACCGTTTCATAATAAAAGGTCACCTCGGCACAGTGAATATTACTTAGTGTGAATCAACAAAGCTGATTATGAAGATGAATATTTGTAACAAACACGTTCAAGAACTGATTTTCTCAAAAGCTGTATTCGCCTTTTAGAAGATTCTTTCATTTTATGCCACATTTATGTATTTTGTGGGGCTCGGCTCGGTTCTTGAGCCATTTCCAAGCAGTTCCGAAAGTCCCTTGTTCTATCAGTGGGTATTTGAAGAGCTCCTATATCTTCAGATATTTCCCAAGCTCTGAGTATCCACAAAAATTCCTATAAATGATTAGAGAAAAATTGTAAGGGCTGCCCCGAACACTACTTCCACTTGAAATTACACTCGCTCGTTTAAAAATTGCCCTCCCTCCTGATCCTCCCTTTGTTATAATAGTTGATCGTCTTCGGCTTTGCTCAAAGGATCATCTTCGTCGTGATCGTGCTATCATTTCGTTATATTTCAACATAGGCTTCATTCACCGGGCTCTTATACGTGAGTCCTTATTGGGACGCCGAGATGTGACTGGGAAGTCCCCTGCCATCTTCACGGCGATCCTAGTGATTCAGCATGAACCGAGTTCACAGTTGTCACACTCCATAAACTGTATTCCTCAACAATCGGAATCAAAAAAATATTTCTGCCTAACAGACAAGCTTGAAACATCGATTGTTGTGCCAATGTATGGTGGCTCCCATCTTACTCAGGGAATTTAAGAAAAAATCATGGACTGTTACAAACTATTGGCGCGCCCTGTAGGATCTACTACGGCGGATTGTACTTGAATTGCACTAGTTGTTGTTGCTCGATTTACAATTTTGGAAACCAGTTCTTACTGTGTGTGAACCAGAAAAAAACGTAAGTACGAACACCCTACAATGCAGCCTGTACTTTGTGAGAACGCTGAGTGCGGATGTAGCTTCAGCTCGCAAACCTTTAGATCGGTTCTCATCGCCGCACAGGTAGCTCATCCTGACCGCACTGGATTTCAAAGGCCGATCAGAGGGCTATCATTATATCTTGGAGCACTAAAATACTGACTAATGCACCAACTCGAATTACAAAACAGCGTGCTTTTCAATGACACCTGTGATGACGAATGGAAGTTGAGTGGGTGACGTATCACGAACGGAACTCACGAAATAAACATTTCAGTTCAATGTTCTCATTGGAACCTGCCACGCCCCAGAGTTTCAGGAGCATTTAGGAAATCAAATTTTGACTTTAATAGTACACCGTTTGGATATTTTCACAGTGGATCGTCAGATATGGAACGCGACGGGGATTCGGCCCTAACTGAAACCCCTATCGTCTGAAGAATCTTGTGCGATCGCAATCGCTTTGTTCGTACAAGATTTTCTTCCACGTCAAGACTTTGTAGTTCATTGTGTGTCATATTGTGGGATTATCCCCGCTTTGTTCGCGAAATTGTTGCTTATTTCTTCGGAAACGTTCCATTTTCTGTACTTTACTGCTATTGAATACCAGTTACGCCACATGCTGGTCTTTGATTTCGACATCTCAGTGTGTATGGTCTTGAAATCTGAGAAGTTCACGCTGTTTAATCTCGGCAAGGGAATTTGTGCCCATATGAAACTGACTGTCCTCGCTAAACCTGCTTACTGTAAAACCTCCTTGTGAATTGTACCTAGAATTAGGTGAATCCAATTTTCGTAGCTAAGAAGATCTCGGTCAAAATAATGTGCAATAAATTCTTGTTTGAAAGGCCTGTTCAAACATTCTTGATAATGCTTGGAAAGGATGTCCTAAAACTGGAATTGATTAGGATGAGCGTGTTCTCAGGCATTTTTAAGCTTGCACACTCTTACTGAGATGAGACGTCTGAAGTTGCATGAATTCTGTTATAAAACTCTCCCTTCTTCCATAACAAATAAAACTATAAGGAGTAATTTGAAACAACAAAACAAGGTATAAGAAATGATTTCATATCTTCTGTATCAAGTAGAAGGCGCATTGTGAAGGTGGTATATGAGATCGGTTGAGGTTCGGGGTGCCCGTTCCTGAATTTGAGTCAGGTTTTTTTTGCCGGTGCGGATCAGAATCAGAAGGGTACTGAAGGCAGCGGCCCAATTTAACACGGATCGGAAATAACTTTCACATTCATAGACGGATTCTTTGAGGCTCACAAGATGATGCTGCGAGAGTAGAGGTGCAAGGAGATCCCAGTAAAGAGGTAAGGAAAAGAAATGTCTGGGAACACTAAAAATTTCTTTTTGGAGATGAGCGAGAATGTGAGAGAGCTTGTTGGTGCGGTCTGCAACGAAAGAGTAGGCGAGGAAGCAAGAGTGATGAACTAGACCTAGACACCTACCGAATACACAGTTGCACCGCAAGCAACAGCTGCAGCGGCCTGCAAAGGACTGGAAAAGTCTGACGCCTTCAGAGCGCACCCTCAAGCTGCAGGAAGGCATTTATTTAACCTTCTGAACAGCATGATTCTATTTAGTGGAAGGGATGATCTAATCAGCACAATCCTGAATCTCCGTGGTCTGTTGATGAATGCGTTTGTGCGGAGAAGAGGTTGACGTGAAACAAAATTCATTATTGCATGTTCGCCTAGTAATACGATACATGTCCTCCGACACCTTGCTAATGAATTCCATCCAAGAAGAACTGATCTTTCATAATTCAATACAATACAGACTGACGCTCCTCGGAAAGGTACCTCACGCCGGCTTTCCCGCTGAACTTTGGCGCAGCCCTTGTCAAGCAAAACGAAATGATCTCTCAAACACCCATTTTCATGTGTTGTGAAAATCATAATATAGAAGAAGTAATTCCGAGGAATATCCTTGTGGAGAACGTGAACTTATAAGGAAGCTCGTTCAGGAGACCGACAGCTTGTTGAGAAAGACCCTTTTCTCCATACCGGGGATGCATGTACTTGAGGCTAAAAAGTCGAAATTGGGCATGTCTATGTCCTCTCCTTGCTTCTGTGTGCAATTGAACCTTTTTCGCACGAGAACCTTCCAGTATGAGATCTATTTTAACAATTCTATGTAGATCGATAAGCTCTGAAGATTGTTTTACAAAAGACTTGCCATACTGTCGGATTTCGCTTCTCTATGCTTTGGTTTTCTTTTTTCAGTTTTTTTTTCTACTTTTTTTTTGCTCATTTGGCTACCTACGTACAAAATTTCGCTACGCTGTGGCTTTGAGGGTAGTGAAAAAAGTGTAGCTGAATTCGGTGGTGAGAAAAGTGTAGCTGAATTCATAAGGACCGGTTGGTCGCTAAGAGGACAACGTGCATGCGTACGTAAAGGCCTTGGTTGTTCATTGCATGGATTGAGAAGTATTTAGAGTAATCGCTCTCGTAAAACGCTTTATCTTTGGCCCTTATCCGAGTACTTCCTCTATGAGCTCGAAAGCAGCTTTATCACTTCGCTTCTAGTGTTCACCCGCCATGTGAATGTATAATTTTGGCTTTTTTGTGGCATTGTCTGTTCATTTCAATGGTCGTCTTCAGAACAACCCTATGGGCAGGGTGACCACCAGGAAATCTTATAGGTCCACTCGCTCAGCCATTTTCTGTTTTTTGAGAGGCTCAGTCAGCCATCAGATCAAATTTTCTTGCCCCTAGCAAGGAGATTGGGTCTGATGACTCATTGAGCTTCTCGATGTTGCATGTTGGAAGTGAAGAACGGCGGCTGACTGTCGGCCGATTTATTACGTACTGGGCGGAAAAGTCGACGAACACGTTTCTTACTCGCATCGCGTAGTTCCGTCTTGTATGCTTCATCGACTTTTGTAAAACTTTGCCGACTTCCCGTTCAGAAGGGCCATCAGCGGTGTCCTACGCTTCCTCTGGACCATCGAATCTCTCTCAACTTTTGACTTTCACTGTGAGAACAGTGCATCAGTCCCCTCTTATCTTTCAGATCGTTTTTGTCTTCCTGATCTTCGTGACCCCAGCACTTTTTCATGACCACGTTTGTACTTTTTAGACGCTCTTTAAGGATTTCCCTTGAACACTTTCGAGTTCTTCCGATTGGAATGCGCAAAGCGGGATCAGCATCTTTGGGAGTAGAGCTCTCTTTAGCCAAAGAAAAACCTGTTCGGCCATCTGCTCGCTAATGCCTCGTCAGAACCCTGAGATTTGATTTCGTGACCGACTTCACAATATACGATTTCAAAATTAATTCACTTCAACTACGCCAATCAATTTCTCTTTGACTTTCCCTAAATCTAGTCTGTAAAGCATGTACCCAGTACTTCGAATAGTAGCGGCCGAAGTCATGGGAATTCCCATGACTGAAGTAAGTAGTAGGTAATGGTGATGTGTAAAGTAATGGTTGCGGTAGAGTAAGGTTACTTCGCTTGCAACGTGAGATGCGACATCTTGGCGGTGGGCTGCGCAGCGACCATCTTGATGCTCGAACGCCTCGTGGTGCATTAGATCTGTGGGGGGGGGATGAGAAAGATTCATATCGATAGTGCACTGGTTTTTCGTCAAAAGCCTCTTTCTTGTCTCTTTAAAAATCGCTTTTTGGAATCTTCAAGCATTGAAATCTCACTATTATCTGCTGCACCAGAGGCTGGTGCCGTCCAACCATGGTGTGCCACTTGCATTCCATTAGATCCATAGATCCAAAATCGTCAATGCGTACCGAGCTTCTTATCTGTTTATGAGTGGCTGGCAGAAAATAGATCAGTTACGAATCCAGAAACAGTCCTCGGCGTTCCTTGGCCTCTAATAATAATATTACAGTAATAGTTAAGTGCGCTTACAAATGTGTGCGCGATTGCGCATGGACAAGGATCGCGTGACGCGCTAACTAGATTGATCACGACAACTATTTCGTCACTTCTAGTTTTGGTTCATCTGATAAGCTATTCAACTTTTCAACTTAGCAAGAACTTTTTACAGAGTTTAAGAGTTCACTTTTTCCTCTTCCAAATGGGCGACTGTCATTTCAAGCCAAAAATGAATTTAACCCTTTCGGTCCTGGCGGTGGCAATTGCCACCATCAAATAATGTCTGCTAATTACCGCTTCAACAGCATATTTTTTTCTGATCCTGATAGGGTTTGGTATACTCAACCTTCCCTTCCCTAATTATGCGCTAAATCTGCCACTCCATTGTGTGTTGCTGTTAGTATTTATGAAAGTATTTGTGTACAAGTGCAACAATGAATCGACGCTGATCCCCGCAACCTGCCAAGTAACTGTCACTTTTTCCTAAAATACTCGGTGAAAATCCATTCTGTTACATAACGGTTGACCCTATTCTCATTTGCCTCCAATTCATACTCGCTCTGCGAACGCGGCAGAGAGCGGTTCCTTTGCGGGCAGGGAGCCAGCAAGCGGAAGGATGATAATCAGCTATGATAAAGTCATCCCAATAACAAATTTAGGAACAAGAACGCCACACCTTACAGTGCTCTTCTTTGCAGGCAGAGTGGTTTACCTGTTTTGTCACCAAATGCCTATTTATTTCATTTTTTTTTGGAAATATAATCTAACATCCTAATTTCCTAAACACTGCGAAACTCTCTCTGCGTGACTTCTTTCCTTGCCGCGAAAATTCCTTACTGCAACTGGGATCCTAATAGTTTAACATGACACCTAAAAGCAGAGGTAGTGTGCTCCGATCCACTCCGTTCACTGCGAATTTGGGAAAAGTGACTTTCGTCAAGATTGTTGGGTAATTTGAGTGTGGAATGCGATTTAGACTGACATGCGACACTGGACTAAATTGAAGAGGTCAAGTGAATAACAGCAAAACCTTGTATGCTGCCATATCTTGAGGTAACGCCACAAATCGTATAGAAGGGGTCACAGCTTTTGATAATCCTGTTGTGGATACCGGGCTCACTATAAATGGAAAAATTAAGCAAACAAAGCCATCAAGCATTTTTTACTGCAATAGGGGAAGGGGAGAACATATCATGGGCTATCTCGTCCATAAGCTAACACAAGTCTCCATAAGTTCACTTTGTAAAGCCCGAGCGCCATTGTCGCGCACTTTCGAGATGGACAACGGCGCGCCTGTGATACTCGTGGGCTACTCTATGCAACCACAGAATAGTTCTCCGGCACGACTTCTGCGGGGTTGTTGCTTTAAAGGTGGGTAGTACGATCAGTCAGTCTCTTATAGGGAATGAAAACTGTAGAGCCACTCAGCAGTGCATTGGCAAGGGAAATACTCAGACACAATGTTCAAAAGGAGGCTCCTAATTTCGCTGTCGATTTCCGTTTCGCATAAGTCACATAGGTTCTGTTGTCATCAGCGTTAATGCTCCACTTTGAATGGTATCGCTATTTTGAACTCCACACGAGATTGGTACTGTTACTGTTACTTACTGTTCAATGGTTAACGTTTCGACTAGTTCGCCACCTTCGGAGCCTTTACCAGATCCACTGGACCAGCCAACGACGAGCACAGTGCAGTAATGCTTTGGGTGGACCGGAATACGGTACTGTGCTCGTCCAGTGGATCTGGTAAAGGCTCCAAAAAAGGCGATCTCGTCGAAACGTTACCCATTGAATTGTCAGTACCGAGCTCGTGTGGAGTCCAACGAAGCTATACCATTAGACTACTAGTATGCCGAAGTTTATCGAGGGTCGATCATGGCATCTGCTCCACTTCGGCTCCCTGCTAAAATTTCTAGCGCCCGATGTGGCAGACCAGCAGCTGGGATAGCCGGAAAGATCAGAGGGACGAACCAAAGTGGTGGGCACGACAGGGTCTCCTTCTCCACGAATGCGCCTGTTTGTCAGCTTTCATGTCCGAAGGCGCATTTCCCTTCTTCCACAAACAACTTAAAGCGAGAGATTACGATAAAGTGTGTGTGCAGCGTGGAAGTACAAGCACAACTCGAAGCATTATTCAAGGACTGAGGAAGGGATATGTGGCGTTTTCGTGGTTAAAGGTGCGCTAACTGTAGCGTACTGCGCGCGCCATTCTTTCTCCGCCACGGCCTGGCTTCGCCACCAGCAGCAGCGCCCTTCGATTATCATTTTGATAATGTATTCTGCCTTGAGTGCGTATTCTATAACTTTCCCATGGGACGTGTAACCAAGTATGATCTTTGCTGGTATGATGATGGCTATTGGTTTACCATGTGCAAAAGACTTCTTATTAGGTTGCTAGTTCGTCCATTATCGGAGGTCAATGGTCAAAGAACGGGGTCCCATTTTGAATGTTCTCAACGAATTTCATTGATTTCTTCGCTACTGGGGCATTATTCAGCATCCCCACTTCCACCAGAGAGCCAGTCCAATCTTATCGTAATCCCTCGCTTTAACGTATTACCTGCTTTCAATGCAAGTAATGTCGACTCTTTAAAATGCACATGGCTGACATCCGGTAATTAAGCTAGAAAAAGCTAATCTTATCTGCCTCTATTGAGATCGATATTGTTCCAGGAACTCAAATTGCTCCTGCAATTAGTACTGTCTCAAATCGTATCGTGGTCGCTTACACGAAAGCAAGGCTGACGTATATGTCTGGTTGAGCTAGAAGGAATCTGAATAGGGACAGTGAGGCAGTTCCTCCAAACGAGTCCAGTCACTTCAATCGACCATCTTTTGATCGTGAGTAAATTGCTCCGCAAAGGAAAAGATGGAAAGGGTCATGTCAATTGCCTCTCAATGGAGGGCCGTGAAGTCTTGACTTTTCTTTTTCTTGTGCCCAGCTGCTGTTTTCTTTTGACTGTGTTTCTTTCACAGCTTCTTTTTGCTAGTAAAGCTTCCGCTGAATCTCACACAAACGACCTATGTAGGAAAAGCTGCGCTGTTGAAGCAACTTAGGGATGATACTGCCACTCGAGCTCAATTAAAGAATTCCAGATAAGGTCAAAGGTCGGAGAAGGGAAACTTGCCTAGTGGAAAGAGAGGCAGACCCACTTAGGGAGCGAACCGACACGCAAACCGCAGCGAAGGGTAACCCTCGGGTGTATTGGCCCTTTCTATCGGCGCTATCGGTGCAGAACGCCCATGGCTGACTACCCACACGCGTAGGCCCTTAGCCGCTTAGCAGAGATAGCGTTAGCGTTGAAGAAGTCAGTTCCGGTGAGAGTCGCATGAATGCCAAAATCAACAGGCAAGGAGGGGGTTCCACTTCGCGAATTCTTAAAAGTCCATGTGGTTTGTTCTTCTTCATTACCACAGACCTCCTCTTCCTTGAAGGCGAAGTTCCCAATTGAAAGTCAGCCCATTAAAAGTAATGTAGAGGTGGTCAGTGGGGCCGCGATCAAGAAAAAATCATGAGAAACGACGACGATTCGAGAAATGGGGCTCCTTTCTCTCCCATTGATTTCCACATAGATGCGACTCTCATCTATACTGCCCTCTTCAACGCTAACGCTCTCTCTCTCCTAATCGGGTGGAGATTTGTGGCGAGCGGTTAGCCACTCGGTGGGCGTTTCGCGCCCATCGCACGCGGATAGGGCCATGCTAGGTCTCCGGCGGCCGGGGTACGTAACCTTTTCGGGAATCGCGTGTTGGTTCGCGGCCTCAAGGGGTCCGCCTATCTGTCCACAACTTAGATTGCCCCTTCTTCTACCTTCGACCTTATCGTAAATCCTTCTTCGATACCAATAGGCTGCCTTCTAGAAGTAAACTCCACCTTTGAGCATTTGGCAGTTCTTCCTCCCTTTGGGACATCCCGTAGCTAACTGTTATGTATGTTGACTTCAAATGAGTACTACCATTACCTCTCCATTTTACTATTCTAGTTACATATCTTTCTTTCTATGGAACATTCCACACCTAATCGATATCCTTGACTCTCAATCTTTCAATCACTGACGCCTCAAACATCTACCGAGACCTCGCGTGACACATTTTTGGGCCGTTGTAACACAATCAGATACTTCGATACGATGGTAGTGATCATTGGTTGTCGTACTGCAGAGCAGTGAAAGGTTGTAAGCTCATACATACCACGAAACCCTCTCCGGAATGTGCAGGGTGGGGAGGAAGGGGGAGGACTACTATCTCCTTTACTCCCCAGAATTTTCGGAATAGACACCATCTGCTGTCACATTGAGCTCAAGCAAGCCTTCCGTAATCGAAAAGCCTGAAATTGCTACACAATCACCTAACTTGGTTGAGTGCTGAATAGCCCTCGAGACGGTAGCTCGGAATTTAAGAAACCCCTCCCGACCAGCTTTCAAGATAGCGTCCTAATGACACGTTCGGTTGGGGATCTTCTAGATCTCCAACCGGGATCCATGTTCCGTGGCGAATTTTCCTAATGCCGTGAAGACAGAAAGTTATTGTGATATTTTCCGATAAATGGGGAATGGTATTCGATTTTCAGCCGGGATCGTTTAGTTTTTACACAGCAAAGTGCGACTATTTTCATTTCAAATGTGAACGGTGACATTGTTGTTGCCCTCTCATATTTAATGGTATCAATATCGCACAGAATATTTTCACAAAAAAATGATTTGTTTGAGGGGTTTTTGGAGGGGTGTAAGGAATAGGCTGTTCCTAGGGAATTTGAATCTCGAAGTTATACAGGCTCATCTCAAGTGGTTCGCTAACTGGTTTATGACCATTATGGACGACGAATCTGAACTACAAGATGCTAATCGCTTCTTTCAGTCTGACCGCACGACAACTTTCATAGGCTGAAAGTCTGCATAGCCGAATCTAGTTGGTTGCAATTTATCAGGCTTGAGCGCTTCAACGTTTAGTGAACCATTCTCTACACTGCTGCGCACTCTGACTACACTTTTATCCAAGCGTTCATGTCATTCCTCCGAAAATCTAAGCTTTTTCTGAGCTAATAGACACTCCCGTTTGTTCTAGACATTTTCAGTTGTTTAATTATTTTCAATGAATCATGAATAAGCTAATTTTTGTGCTTACCTACTTAACCCGTTAACGACAGGCTGACGCGCATGCGCGTCAGTATCTTGGTACCCATTTTTTCCGCACATGTCCATCTTCTCCTAATTTTTTTTAATGCTGTTCTATAGGCAATTCATTGTCATGCCTATAAAGAGCGTGGTCCATGGAGCTCTGTTGAGCAAAGATTTTCTGATACTCGCTGAATTTTCAGTGCAACTATATCTATGACTTCTATTTTTGGGGTAAATAGCAAAAAAACATCAATGCAAACAGCAATATGACTCACCAATGTGAAGGGATTACGGCTAATGGATGACTTGACTAGTGGGTTCCATTGGAGCAGTCGACACGAATTTTCTACATCTTCTGCAGGGCGTGCTAAGCGTTCGAGTTTTTCGAGGCCGCACAGAAATCCTCGTTCTTAGGACATGTTACGTGACATCTTAAACACCTTCTACAGTTAACTTCTTCCGAATCTTCGGCCATTTCTTCTAGCACATGTTGCGTGGAAAGTCAATGGCTCGAAGAGTATTCATGATCAAAGTTCAGCACGGTTTCAATCACTTCCAGTTTAGAGCCACTTATGAGGAGTGATAGTGTAAAAAATATGCGCATTACAGCTTTTCATGCTTTCCATTCATATCGATGACCCTCCTCTCTCCCAGACGCAATGATTCCTTACTTCGGGTTAATGTCCTCACTAGTATTCCGCTGAGAGAGTGCAGACGAGCAGCGTACGTCTTCGACGGAAGCCCCTCCCCCTCAATTATAGTTGTGCCCGTTTTTGTGGTATTTTAGTTGTGCGGCCTTAGCCAACTAAGGCCTGGCAAACACGCCACTGAACCTGAACATAGCTATTTTAATAAGAGAAAGCTTACAAAATGACCTTTCCTTTGAGGACTGAGGAATAACCTCATATGAGGACATGGTTGGTGCGCCACAGCAGGTCCTTTGCTTTTTTGAAGCGATAATGTCTTCTTTATTGAGTCTGTCGCATTCATAGCTCACAATAAATCGACATTCCCTCACTTCCTCGTCTTTCTTCATCATACCTGTGTTTGATGTTCGTTATTCGCTTATTACATTGAACTTGGCCGGTAGTTCCATTTCCACGGCCTTTTTCGTAAGATGCAATAACGAAGTGGACCTTGAAGTGATGACATCAACTTGTGCTGGAAGAACTTTGAGCCCTGCGACCTTGCGCTCAACTTTTTCTTGAATTGCTTTTCACGATCCTCCACTTTGGATTTCGATACGAAACCACGTTCTAGCGCTGGTCACACGTTCACACGTACTTCTTTCACTGGTTTAGTGCTGGAATAACTGGATCGGTCCTTTTTTACGAGATGCCGCGTTTTTTTCACGTATCAGGCTCAAGCTTCCTTTCGAATGCCCACTGAATGTCCTTTCTCCCATTGGTCCAGTTCTAAATCACCTCGCTGTTGTCATGATCCGACCTCTCTCTTTCATTCTTTCTCTCTCTGTTCACATACGTTCGTCATGAGACTTCCAATTTAATTTACAATTTTTTTTACAGTATGTACTGAAATAGTTCGAATAGAAATATCAGTTTCCTTACGACATAAGCTCTTGATCAAAACAATAAGCAAAAGTGGAAATGCGATCTATACGCAGGATGACTGAAAATGACGCCATTTTTTGAGTAGAAGTCAAGAAGGAGACTCGATCTAGAGTCCATCTTGGCGCAAAGATAGAAATGATCTAATTGGTCACTCAAGACATACATTATATACCCTAAGTTCGACGACTGCTTTGATAGAGGCCTTCTGCCTTCCGAAGACAGAACCAGCAGTGCGCCGCAGGTAGCCAACGGCGATGTCGCCCTACGTCTTCTAAAGCGCTAACTTCACAGATCCACCGTTCAAAGGAGTCTTGTTAAATCTTGCCCTGTACCATTTCCACATAGAGAAGTCCATTGGATCAGAAGCCTGGAAGGAGGACGGTCACAATTTCTTGCTCCAGTGGTCTGCGAACTGCGCGTCCAGGTAGACTTTGATCGATTTGGAAGCGTATCGAGGAGCCGTACTTTAGTGAAAGGCAAACGTTCATTGAGCAAAATGCGCATGGATCCAGAACAACGTATTGTTCCAAGAACGTTTTTCACAAGGCCTCCTGGGTAATTTCAACATCTTGTGAAGATGAACACTAATGGGGTTCCACTCTTGGATGTGACTTTTCTCAAACTATCACACTTTGGGGAGGGGGTCTGTTATAAACCAAACACTATTTCGAGACTTGGTCTCAGTTTTTGTCAGTGAGTGCCTCCGATTTTGACGGCCGCAAAGAAGTTCGATGCAAAAATTTCTCCATCAGTCCAAATAGTAGGAGAGATGTGGGTGCCTCAAGCTCGCTCAGAAACTACTTGCATTTTATCAGTCGATTTAATTTGGATTGCTTCAATAAAACCCCTCCATGGTTGTGAGCGCTTCTCTTCTAGGTGATTGCCCTAATCCTTTAAGTGCACAGTTTTGCAGTACCAGAGATGTGCAATTGATCCTTGACAGCAGCGGTGATGTTTCGTAAAGTAGAAGAGGGAATACAGAGTCGCTCAGCGAGGTCGCAACTTCGGAAACAGTCCTAAGGCAGTCTCGTGATAATGGGTCAATGCGAAGAAATCTTAATAGTGGCAGCTCAAGTGAACTGCACCAAACAACTTATGAGCATTTCACTGCTCCGAAATTTTCAAACTGTTCCAGAACATTACAAAAATCCTCCACGGCTCAGCGCCTGCAAGCAGTTCAAGTTGCGTCATAAACTTTCCAGTCACCCTCTAGTCTTTACTTTGCTCCTATGTACCCATCGACTAATTGGTTGAAACTACCGCGACGTCACTCGGCTCAGAGCCAGCTTATGAAATTCATGATATCTTTGAAAATGAAACATTTCTCAACTCTCTTCAACTCATAGGAATCAAATTATGAATACAGTATTAAATGAGGTTAAGCATGCCTGCAGAATACTCTTCTTCCCATTTCGCACTCGTTGAATGCTATATTTCAAGAAATTTATTAAGCTTTTCTCTAAAGTCTTCACAGTTCTCTAATTGTACGCCGCAAATGTTGTCAAAAGGCGTGCCACAAAGATAATGATCGGAAGGCGCCAGGCCCGAAGAGAGAACGTTGAAAATTTGATATGAGCTTTTAGAGGGCTATTTCCGTAATGTTCGCTGTGTTTGTGCTTAGATTAGGCCGATTTGAATTTACTGATGGCGATTTTTCATTTGCAAAATCTTGCTCACTCTATGAAGCTGTAAGACTTGCGTCGATAACTTGTTGTTCATCTTGACGCTGATGGCCATCTCGCTCAATAATTAGGATCAACCGTGCGTTGTGCAAATCTGAATTTTTCACGATCCTCTCAAATTTCGAAGGGAGCACTGGTTGACGTTGAAGCAGCAGTGTCATTGAAAACACAAGAAGGGCCTACATAATAAAATCATGTTCAATTTCAAAACTACAGTTTGAGTACGCTTCAAGGCGTGATAGGTTTTTGCCTACGCATGGGTCGCGTTTGGTTCAACGCAGGCTTTCACATCAGACGGCAAGGTGAACAAAGCTAGGAACTTATCTCTATTCAAACAAGCACACCTTCCTTCAAATGCAAGATTTAGCGAAAGTTTACACGTTGCGTACCGGCGCTGTTTGCGGTTTTCCGCGCGCGT
>KZ345608.1:116647-140866 GCA_002352805.1 Teladorsagia circumcincta
CCTCCCACCCAAACGGCCGAAGTCCATAAAACAGCTGTCCTCATGTCCTCACAAGCCGAAGTTCGAAAAGGCTTTTTACGCCTCCCTGGACCTCTCATCAGAAGAAAAACGCGTGCTACCCCACCCTGCACCGTAAAAGTCGTTCAGCATGTAGAAAAAGTAGAAGGGAAATTGCTAACAATGAATCTTACCAGCAAATGGAGCACAAATTGATGAAATAGTGTACTATTGTATGACGGCATTTCCTCTTCCTTTGTCTCGTTTGAAACCTTTACCAATACCCAGCAGTACACAAAGTATCTTTCTCAATACACACTTCTATCTTTGGGTTCACAGAAGCCATGTAACTACCTTAGTCAGGTGTAGGTTGATTGATCTTGGGCGTTGACCTTGAAGTAGCTTACTACTATTGAAATGTGAACACATATCCAAAGAGAGACTTGGGAGTTTTTTGGAGATCTCTTCTCAATCAAAATTTATATTATAAAGATAAAAACGAAATGACAGGTGTCAGAACGATGGAAGGTAGCGATTACGATATTTTCAAGAAGGGTTTAAACGGTACGTGAGGTGCTCAGAGGTACGCCAGTGGCTAAAAAAGCAGAAAAATCCGTCAAGGAAACGCAAAACACGACCTCCTTTTTTGGCATTAGGTTTTCACTCATGAACGGGTAACAGCTCAGAAAGCTGTCGTATGAGCGAGTCTACTGCACTGCGTTTGGTGGCAGCGTGCCAAACCATGCACTAATCGAGTTCCTTTAGTTGTGCCTCTGCTGGCAACGCCACTCTCCAAATCAGCAACTAGAATAGTGGCCGGAGCGCTTTTAGGGGCGGAGTGCTTTTGAAGTCCTGCTCAGCAACCAGCGCACCTTTCTTCGTGAAAGTGCCACATCTCGCTTTCTTAGAAGCCAAGTAACTGCCTCGTGTGGTGAATATGCTTCCTGGATGCGCTCCCTCTTATCGTAATCGCTGCCTTTAACAAGGAAAATTCTCGATGAGTGCGGATTCTTGCATTTTCCAAAGCCATAACTTGCTTCAATTCCACCCACTCTGAAAGGTCGATATAGCGGTGTAAGCTAGATGACTTGCTCTATTCAACTGTTGGAGCGGATTGGTTCGTTCGAAATTTCAAGAAGGGCTCCGCTCAGAATTTTGCCCAAGTACCGCCAAACGGCTTTCCTTCGCTGCATTGGCTATCTCTCAACGACTATAGCTCATTTTAGGAACGATTACGTACAAAAATGAAAGCAAATTCGGGACTAGCTTTTTGCAACAGGTGCAGAAGATTGAATCAAATTCAAACTTTTACGATTATTTGTTCATAAATTTGAGACTCGAGCCTGCATCGCTGCTCAAAATTCGTCCCTGTCATTTTGCGCGGCCCCTTCCATTGTCCTCTTAGTTTTTTGAATCAAAATTTTTTTCTTCAAAGAAGCATACGGCAAGTACAGAATGGGGCCAGTTCTTCAGAGAGCCTCAGTTGAAGCCACATATTGGGCCCCATTGAACGTGCCGTGTGCTTCACGTCTCTTCACATTCATGGACTCATTTGGAAGATAAAGTTTCCACCACTGAGCGTGCGTATTTCGGACTCTTTAACCTTGTCGCAATAAATCCTTGAGGTAGTTCAAAATT
Organism: Teladorsagia circumcincta; assembly: GCA_002352805.1. NCBI lineage: Eukaryota > Metazoa > Nematoda > Chromadorea > Rhabditida > Trichostrongylidae > Teladorsagia > Teladorsagia circumcincta. The sequence continues at coordinate 118,283 of KZ345608.1, forward strand.
AATATGCGAGCCCTTTTAAACCCCGAAAAATTCATGTGTGCGAAATAACAGGGTTATTGGAAATCCTTCGGCCATGGTTGCACAACATTCGATCATACCTTGACGCTTTCCCTCCGACAGCGATGATCATCCTGCAAAGCCGGCCGAACCCTTCCTCCCAGCGGCTTGAATACGATCCTCCGCCGTTGATCTGTCGAGGATCCCTCGACACCCGCTTGACCCTGCTCTCACCTAATATGATACTTCAACTCTTGTTGTCTTATGCCCTCCAGCCTTCCGAAGTTTATTAATTTCTAAGGGTTCGAGAGGATTTTGAAGAAAAAGGTTCAGTTGATGCTTAAGATTTTTCAAGAGAAAAAAAGGTGAAGCTCGAAAAGTCCTTTTGGCGAACTCTTTTGCGCGCTACTGCAGTTATGGCCCTTATTGGCAGTGTAAGACCACGTTGTTGACAAATTTGCGATCGTATCATCAAAACGTGCCCTAACCTCAACCTGCATCGCAACGGGGAGAAATTTCCTTATATGTCTCTTTCATAGAAGAGCTGATCTGCAGTGACCGTATTCAAGCAACAGTGTAATGAGGGTTCTAAAAATTTGATGCTAATGGTGTGGGATGATGCGCTAGCCCTAGCCAAGCATACACGAATAGAAACTGAACAGAAGACTCACCTCCAAATGCCGCTAAAACGGGGAGAATCACTGACGACGGAGGAGGTGCGTACGGGCAACGTACGCACCTCCCCTTTGCCGTAGTGGAGAGTGCGAGGTTGGATGCGCAGGTATTTAGGTAATCTTTTCGGGACACCGGCCTATTTTAGGTCGATCCTTTAAAGCAAATTACGTTTTGCCTAGCGGCTACTTGGCCTTGCGGAAGCATTGTGGTTTCGCTCGAGTTGCTCGCAGTGACCTGATGACGCATTGCGCCCCAATGGCAATCGCCGGCGAATAGCAAGGCACTGCAGCCCCTTGTAAGCAATCGCGATTGGGGCGCAGGCGTTCAGACAGCTCGTCCACCCCGTGCTTCTCCTCATTTCTGACCCGAGGAGGGTGAGCCCCGGTTTTGAGGCCTCGTCGGCCTTTTTCTTCCCATTTCTCTTTATCATCAGTCAACTTTCTACCTATAACTTCGTTACCTACATACATAACTCCTCGAACCCGTCCTAACACTGTTGCTTTAATGGTCGGGTGTCGCACTCGGAGCAAGAAGCAGATAAAAAATAAAATGAAAAAATATAGAGTAGTGAGAGGAGAAGTGAACACGAAGCAGAAATGACGTGTTGCGTAGAGAAAAGAGAGTACGACCATTCCACCAGCTTTGGAAGGAAAAAGGAAATGTGGTGCCAGCTAGGTAGGGACTGGGGAAAAGGAGCTCGAATAGTCGGGTCTGGCACGTCCGCTTGTAGTACATCAGCATATCTTTCCTTCATCCACGCCCCATTTATCGTAACATCTTCCTATAATACTACTTATTGTAACATGGATGCTATGAACGATCCTTCTATTTGATTAAAAAATCATGCTTGGGCCTTGACCTTGTACGTCATCGGGCACTAACGGCGCCGTTAATTTTTTGGAGGGATATCAAAACGTCCGCATCTATAGCCTCTTCATCACCATGACACTTAGCACGTGTGGAAGCCATCGTTTGCATGCAAAAAACAGATTAATGCTATTCCCCATTACAGCTTGATCAGCATGAACGGTCGCTTTCAGTAAGAAGGAAACATACCGGAACAAGTTCTGGCTACTACTTTCACTTCCGGTAGCGTTGCACACACTCTGCTTGGACTAATGGTACGGTGGGACAGGTCCATGTTGCCTCATTGAACACGCAGTGGAGAAAGAAAGAGAATCGTAAATCATAAAGTGAGAGTTATTCATCGCTTGACAGTCTTCTCAGGTATGCGCCCAGCTCTCATGGAAATGATTGGATTTACGATCTTTCCGGGTCTGAACTGGTAGATTATGTAAAAAAGGAGTCAAAAAGACTCTACAGGAGAGGCCAATAAAGAAGACATTTTGTCACCACTTTCATATGGCGTCAGTCACACTTTGCTCAATCCAATCCAAATGCTCCGATTTTGGAATTGAATGGCACACTTTATTTTAAATAAAAATCTTCGTAATGGCCTTCGTAGTGGCTATCCCACTCTGGACAGAAGACGATGTTCGTCGAGGAGTAAAGAACATGAGCGTTGGGAAGGCGGTTGGTCCAGATGGGGTGCCAATCGAGGCATGGACGGCGCTCGGAGAGTACTGGCTCACCCGATTCCTCAACCGTCACTACAGAAGGAAGGATGCCGCACGCCTGGAGAACAAGCACTATCGTCCCCATCTTCAATCAGAAAGGTGAAGCGATAGACTGCTCCAACTATCGCGGGATCAAGTTGACTTCGCATACCATGAAGCTATACGAGCGGCTGGTCGACTCTAGGCTGAGGGAGTTGGTCCCGATATCCCAGAAACAGTTCTTGTTCACGCCAGAAATGTCAACAACGCATGCCGTCTTCATCGCCAGGCAAGTGTATCGTGAGAAGTATCCAGAGAAGCTCCGACCTACTATCTTGCCTTCCTCGATCCTGAGAAAGCGTTCGACCGCCTATCACGAGCAGTACTATGGAGAGCGCTCAGGGAACGGAACGTGGCGGAGCACCTCATCTCGCTAGTGAAGGATATCCACGAAGGGGCTAATGCAGCTGTACGCACCCCACACGGCCTTACAAAGGAGGTAGACGTCTCAAGGCCATCCTCTGCACTGACGACATCGCCCTGATAGCGGATAGCAGAGAAGAACTCCAGGGCAAGGTGCAGAAATAGCAGGAAATGCTGGCAGAAGATGGGCTCCGACTGAATGTCAAGAAGACCAAGTTTCTGAGCTTGAAGAGGGAATAGAGCCAATCGTCACGGCCGCGGAGACTCGAAAAAGAGGAGGACTTGCGATACCTTGGGGGTGATCTAGCAGCTGACGGTAGTGTGCACCAGGCAGTAAAGGCAGGATCAACATGGTATGAATGAAATGGAGGGAGTTCCCTGGAATCTTCTGCAATCGGAGGTGTTCCAGAACGCTCAAAGGAATGTGTCCAGACTGTGGTGCCGATGCTATACGTCACTAAGTGCTGAACAAGAACCACGGGAGGCAGCTACACTCCGCTGAGATGAGGATGCTGAGGTGGGCCTGTGGCTGGACGCTACTGGGCAAGGTTCGAAACGAGGATGTCAGAACGGTCATAAAGACTAACCCAATATAGTTGAAGGTGCGAGAACAGCGCCTCCGATGGTATGGACACGTGCTAAGGAGGCCACAGAGTCACCCGATAAGAACAGCGATGGACTTCGAAGCACAAGGTAAGCGACCGAGAGGAGCTCCAAAGAAGAGATGGGGGAACGTCATAAAGAAGGACTTAAGTGAATGCACAGTCACAGCACGCCCTGGATAGGACGAAGTGGCGAAAACTGATAAGGGCAGCGGACCCTGCGACTGCGCGGGACTAACGCTAGGAGAAGAAAGAATCCCTGAAGCGCGACATGAGCAAAATGTCTTCCCCCGCTGTATGTGTATGTAAATACGAGTGGTTCATGATTTCTTTCTGTCGAATCTTGGGATGAATCCCTAGTAGAGCGACTTAGTCCATTTGTGATGAGTCAATCACACTGCAGGTGTTTTGGAGTCTGATCTGAAGTCCGCTGCCCAAAAAGGAGGAAGAACGGGACCGAGTACAGTTTTTCTGCTGAACGTTTGTCACAGTAAATGGAAGGTCGCATATCAGCCAGTTTATTGCCTGTTGAAGTGCTCTAGCATAATGTAACGGTAGGATAGGTATTGAAGCTTTGAAACTTCAATTTTTACTTTGCCTTAGGGTGCCACTTTTCAGAAAGTAGCCTCACGATGAGTGTGTTTACTACGTCAGGAAGCGACTTTTCCTCCAGGTCCTCCAATGATCGCGAGTGAATTTGGGGTTCTCGTAGTACGACAAGCGGAAAAACGCTTTCTGTAGTAGCGAACCACGCTCGGTCACGCTTACGCCATCATTGCCTAACTGCTTTATTGCAAAGTGAGCCTGCTGAATCCGAGCTCACCTCGAATTTATCAAAAGTATTTGATTAATTGTTCTGTTGATAGACCAACTGCTTTGCTGAACAGAATCATTCTGAAATTTTTTTATTTATTTGTCCATTTAATGCGCTCGTTACGACGAAAAGCTAGAGCCGCAGATTCTACTATGGGCCTTAAAATGTGCCAACGGCCTAAATATTGGGGCGAGCAGAAAACAACTCGAGAAGAAGAGATCGGCAAATCATTTGTACCATGGGGAAGCTACATTGAATATATGGAGTAGACAAAACAACTAAACATCAATTGGCACTTAAAGTGAGGGATTACGATGAGTATGAACTGGGTTCATAGTGGAAGTGGGGGTGCTGAATAATGCCCCAGTGGCGAAAAAAGAAAAGAAATCCGTCGAGAACGCACAAAATGGGACCCCTTTCTTTGCCCAGTGACCTCCAATAATTTACGGGCTAGCAACCGAATAAGAGGTCTTTTGCACATTGTAAAGCGATAGCCATCATCATAGCAGCAAAGACCATGCTTTGAGTGGTAACGTCTTCCATGGGAAAGATATAGGATACACACTCAAAGCGGAATACCTCATCAAAATGATAATCGAAGGGCGCTGCTGCTGGAGGGGGGGGGTGGAGCTCAGGCGGTGGCGGAGGTCAGAAAGAAATGGATAGCCGAGCACGCTGCAACTAGCGCACCTCTGGCCACAAAAACGTCCCATTTCGCTTCTTCAGGCCCTTGACTACTGTTTTCACTGGTGCATGTACTTCGTCGCTGCACACACACACACACCTTATCGTATCTCTCGCTTTGGAAAGGAAGTGCTCGTTTTACTGGCAGCATCAGGACCATTTCTCTCAGAGCCGTTCATTTCCATAATCATTCCTTAAATTTGCAATTCAAAAAGAAAAGGAGAAGAAAAACAAAGACATGGCCAACTCAATTCTATGATGAACTCTCACATTACTCACTTACGCATCCCAAGGTAGCCTAGTGAGCCAATATGAAATGTTGGACCACTTCAAGGAGTTTCGTTGATTCCTATTCCGGGACTTTACTTCAATCCTGCTTGGTGATTGAGCTGTTCCGCAACAACGTGCTAGCCGAAAACAGCTCACAGTCCAAAAACTCATAAAACGAAAATATTTGGAAAATGATCAATTTTTCTTCAGGAACTAAATCTCATATGGGTATCAATAAATCAACCATAAAAAACGCATAAAAGAAAGCAGAAATTGCGACAGAAAGTCCAAAGTTCTACTTTTGATAATGCGCTAGAACCTTGTTCCACACCGAATACGCTCCTGTACCTGTGGCAAAGCAAGTGAAAAAAGTATTTTAAATTGCAAAAGATGAACGATTTTGAAACCGACCTGTGAATATGGTAACTGGATCAGGGACAGTGTTCAAAAAGCATGTGTTCTTCTCTGACGAATTGTCCTTGAACGGGGATCGAAGTAGGATGAGAGCGACTCACATATCTGCTAAATGAGGCGCCGGCGGCTCACATCACTACTGTTCTCACGGTTTTCTTCAAAAAACTTTGAGAGTGCGCTTCAAGACAAATTGAGATATTGAGGGGATTGAATTCACTCGAAGTGTGCCCGCACATACGAGAGGCCAAGTTGGACGTTCTATTGTATGCACTGCTCCAAAAATAAAAGTAAGAAAAAAAATAAAAAGTAAGAAAAAAACTGGAAATTCCTCAATCAACCCGTTAGCGACACCCGTTTAGTGCGCTTGTATGTATTGTATTGTATGCACTGCTCCAAAAATAAAAATAAGAAAAAAATAAAAAATAAGAATAAAAATTGGAAACCCGGCTCAATCAACCCGTTAGCGACACCCGTTTTATGCGCATCTACCCATCTTTTTTTGTTCCAGTCGTTTTCATTTTTCTTCCATATTGAGCGTATGGCCCGATCTCGTGTAGAACTTCGGAATAAGGCCGACGTCGGTCAGGCAAAACCTTCGATTGAAGATGATGTGGTCTATCTCGTTATGGAACTGCCCATCAGGTGACTCCCAAGTCCAACGAAGGTGAGAGGGCTTCTGGAACTAAGAGTTACCATGGACTGAGCGTATGCCGCGCAAAAGTGCATGACATAAAGTCTGTCTCAGAAAACCAGAAGCGTGTCGAGTGCAGACCACACATTACGAGAGACGACGGCCTCCAAGTAAATCTGGTAACTAGCGATTCATAGTGATAGCTGATAGAAGGTAAATGAGAGTTGTAATCAGTGACAACTGACAGAATACAATTGCAAGGAGTCAATCATTTCACGGGCGGAAAATGTTGATTGATTGACTTGCATTTGATGCTGTCGTCACTTGTGATGTGCGGTCTGCACTCGACGCGCTTCTGGTTTTGTGAAACAGAGAGTATGTTTTCCACGCTCTCGTCAATCTGGCAAATGGAGATCGAGCCGCAATGGGAAGCTATGTCATTCTCAATATAGTATCACATGGCTATTCCCACAGGTTCCGAAAGTTACGTTTAGTCTTCCTTTACATCTGAGCTCCTTGTCAGAGGTGGAAGTGTCTGCATACTTGCTGAGTACCTCTGAGGACGAAATTTTGATGAAGCCCATCGAGGGGTGGGCTTTTTATTAGGGCCTTGTATCATAGCATGTTGTACAATTTAGTAATGTTTCGGCACGTTTTTTTAATTGAACAACCGCCTCAAAGATTTCGATCAGGTCGACCAGACCAAGAAATACTATCGCTGTCCATCATTCACAGGAAGAAAAATTTTTTCAAAGTGTACGAGATGTGGCGGCACATCTCAACTCCATCAAAGTCACTGCACAGAACTATCTGCGAAATTTTCTGAAAGTTTTTAAGTTCGGGAATTTAACACCTAATATGGGTTGACGCTCGACCAAATGCGATGCCTGCTCTGACGTTTCTCCCTTGGAATTGCTCCTCGACTGATTGACTAATGTGATTAACACGTTGGGACTGTGTGTTACGATGTCATACCACACTTTCACTTGGAGCAGATTAGTTTCCCTTATTTAACGTCTTTCCTTATTCCACAACGATCGACGTGCATTATTGGACCCGAAAAACAATTTTTTCGTTACTAATAATGAAACGCTGAAGGATTGATTCCTACTGATGAGAGAATACAAAAAATGATGAAACAGTACGCGCGCAACGCAACGCAACGTCAACGTGTTAATGGAGATGAGCGGAAGATTGTGTTGGGAGCAGCAGGGTTAGTGCAGGCATAACGACGGACAATCAAATCAAGTGGAGCTTTAGTCGTATTCTGCTATCTTTCTAGAAGAATTCTCAAGGCAAATTCCACTATGAGATTTTTTTTAGAAAAACGGCACAGTCAACGCATGCAGGTGCAGCTATCTAAGATGATGAAAAGTTAGCTGTATCACGATTTAGGAATCTTCCACGGAAAGACTGGTCATTCTCTTCTTGTGTGCGGGTGTTGGGCATGGTCACTAAAGATCATATGTAAAGTTTGAAGCGAAAAGAAAAACCCAAAAGATACAGCACCTGGGAAGGCTCAAATGTTGGACCAGAATGGACCAGTGGGCGGAACCGGAAGTGCTCTTGTAATGAATTGCATTGCGATTGCGGAGCCACATGGAAGTTTTTAGGAAGGTCCAACGTGGAATCCGTTCACATCCACTATTTCAACAAGTTTGCACGTGTAGCTTCCCGAAGCCCGCAGTTGTGACAGATTCACGGCGGGAATTCAAATTCCTTGTAGTCTTCCTGGTTTTTTGGATTAATAACAAAACCAGCGCTGAAATCTCGGTCTTTTTGCTATCCTCATGAAGCAAGAGGACTAAAGTTCCAGTTTCCTGTATGAATGGAGGCAGGGTTTTTTCGTGGAAGATTCCTTTCAAGGACGAATTCACGATCAGAGTGAAAGTCGAATTAGGAGTAATTCACCTGGTTGAGGGACCCGCGGACCTCCTGAGGGTGCGGACTAGAGCGCAATTTACACCGCAGGAGTTGACCTCGTTTACCTACTAAGGCTCAATCTTGGCGCGGTTGGTCAGTGCACGCCCACTGACTATCGTATCACTCGCCACATATCTATGCGCAGCTAGTGATTAGATAGCAGAGAGAGCGTTATGTTGAAGAGGGCACAGCTCTGGAGCCGCATCAATGTCGAGATCAAGGGGGAGGAAGGGGTTTCCATTTCTTGGGTTCTGGGTCGTCTCCCATGATTTCTCTTCCATTAGAGTAAAACTCATCATCGCTAAGTAATTAGAAATGGGTTGCCTTCTCTGCGTGAATTCGTCCTTCAAGGGGGTATGAGCCCTGCCCACCCTATGTCTTACTGTCCAAAGCTTAAGCAATGCCAATACATTTCTTTGTTCTAGTGCTTGTGGTCTGGAGTTGACGCTCTTCGCCGTCCACTGTATAGTATGGACATTTCGCCTCCTATGCTTCTTACATTAGCAAATCATTTGAATGTGGTAGTTCCAACATTACTGTGATCAAAAACAACTGTGTGACACTGACTCGGATTTGCGCTCCGCCCACACATCAGAAAAAAGAAATGTCCTACAAGCGTTGAATCTCTTGACCATGTTTTTTTTTTTCAATGAAATGTATTGTTTAATAAAAATCCAGGCCTCGACCCGAGCTTCTAGAAGGTCTATTAGAGTAAATGTCGGGGTGGTGGGGTAGAAGCGGTCGATAATGAAACTGTGGATGCCGACTTGATTGCAATGACTAAAGAAACAAAGAAAACTCCCTTAAACATGGACCCCCTTGAAATAAGAGACGGGGTGTCGGACGAGTTGTCTAAACTAGCTTGCATTTCTTGCTGGCTCGCGCCATCAGGAAATGTAACTGCAATCGCGCATGCACAAACACAAGCAAAGACATAGGCAAAAATACAAGCAAGGAAATGTGATAATTAAATGGATGAGACAAGTAAAAGCAATCAAAATACAGGCAGCATCAATTCGAACGTGGCACATGCAATCGCGCAAGGACCGCGCTGTTGCGCGGCCAATGTAATTCGTCCAAAGGCATACTGATGGCCAAAAACCAGCTTTGCAAGACCCTAGCGCTGCTGTCGCGTACTTTCGAGAGAACGGCACATCTTTGTTACAAATGGACTTCTCTATCCCACCCAATGAATGATTCCTCGAGTTGACATCTGCTGGGGGTGTTGATTTAAAGTTATTCTAGTCAACCGTTTTCTTCATATCGGATGCTCAATTTTTCGGATCAGCTGTGCTCGACCGATATAGAGTTAACAACATAGTCAAGCGCGCTTTGCGGAGCCTCAACGGTAAGAATTCATTTGTTTGGTAGGAGGGTCATAAGTGTCAGCGCCAGCAGTTAACTGAACAGCGACAGCATGACTGGAAGGATATGATGTATGTTGCTGGATAATGAGTGTACGGCGCATACCAGCCCTTCATTGCTGTTATGCCAGTTTCTGTTCCGTGCAAAGAGAGATATAGTTCAAGAAACTCATGAACTCTCCGAGAAGATGCAAATTTAAGCTTAACTTCGTAAACGTACGAATAACCTCAGAAATAAACCTTGCAATACGTTTCTACAATTTTAAGAGAAGAAAAGGCTTGAGGACTCGGAATATTTTTCGGTGGCTGAGATTGCTACTTACCTCACAGAGATGTTGCCGTAAAGTTGTGACAACGCGACGAAAAGTACATCTCTGCTATACTCGAACAAGAATTCTCAACGAACATTTTTAATGCAGGAATTCATTGAGGTAACCGCTTTTGATGACTTTCGAAAAGAGATAGTCCTTCATTTTACAGCGCCCCACCCTTTGCAAGATTGCATACTTTCGAAGGGAGTTGTCGCTCTTAAAATTACAAAATTCGGAAGTGTTAAAAAAAACTTCTTCACTACGGACACCTCGGAATAGGCAAAAGATATGAACTCCCAGCCTGCGTAAGGGCTTCCTTTTTACCACTGGAGACTGCGTAGACTTTAGGGTAAGAAAGATTATAGCAGAGCCATTTTACTCTTTTACAAAAAAATTGCAGGGGCACATGGACGGGAAGGCAGTCTGATGTGTGACGATGAGGAGTGCCGCGATACTGCTCCGTAGTAGTTGCTTAAGTTCTATAACTTAATAAAGTATTCTGAGGTAATACTTCTTACCATATCACAGCTCGCATTCATAGAATCCTTCGGTAGCAATGACCTCGGCGAACCACTGAGAAGGCTCGCGCCTTCTGCGACTGTGCAGGGCTACAAGGCGTCCCTTGAGGACTTCGGCCATCACTAAGTCCCTCCACAAGTGTTTTGCTGGATACTTAAGATCCTGCTTTGTTTTCGCTGTAAGGTACTTTCGCTGGCTCGCATGTCCTCAGCACTCTTCTTTCCCCACCCGATTCCGCTAGCTGCAATGTGTTCCAGTGCATTGTAGCAATCACTGCGCGGAGCGGATAGGTCAACACTGGATAGAATGGCTGTTTAGGACAATGCAGTCTATACAGTGCATTTTTGGCCTCACATGTGGAGGTACCTCCGTATGGACTTGCATGGACCAAGTCTCTTTGGAAGGACTTAGTGAGGATCACCGCCCGGAACCCCTTTAGGCTCTGCTTGCCGCGTGGAAATTTTTTCGCGCAGCTCCTCCAGCGTACCTTGGCCGCAAGCTGTGTAGAGCCCCGTCATCTGTCCATCCTGGACTTTGCTCGTAACCTACTAAAGAAAAAAGGAAGCAGGTGCAAGACGACGAACCTGGGCCATCCATGTACGTTTCGTGCGTGCATTAGGCACATATTGAAAACGGCCTTTTCGAGGCCCGATCCTCTACATCACACATCATGGCCTTCCACAGCTGTGTTTTTACGTTTTCCACCCACAAGCCCACCTTGCTACACTCCTTCTTCTTCGCCACCTAAAATGATCCATTCAGCTGATGAGGGACGCCTGAATAAATTTCCTATCTCCAACAGTCGATTCCCCAGCCACTTCGCAAGGTGCCATCCATCATAGAGATAACGAATGGGGCACCTATTCCTCCTCCATGTCCCTTAGCGCCTTCCCTACACCCGATTACGGTTAGTTGTTAAGGAACTGACTCGAAATCCGCAGATGATCACTCACCGCATAGGGCGTCTGACGCCCTCCACCTCCATACAGTTGCTCTTGTTTTCTAGAGAAATACCTGGTTGCGGATGAACAAGTTACCGATCATTGTCACCTCACCTGTTTCGGTGCAATGGAGGACTCCGTATGGAGGACTAGATCAGGTCCGACAACACTACCTTACCGATCATGGCCGAGTAACTCCGGCTATCGAGGGCGCCGTTGGCTGCTAGCTGCAGCCCCTCTCCTTCATGATTTTGGATAATTATTATTTAATGTTATGTTATCGGCATTACGATTATACACCGTACTCATACCCTTCCTTCATCTTCTATGCTGACGGGCGGGTGTGGTGGTTGTTCTTAGTGGTACAGGGAGTAGCGATCGATCAACCCACCCGTCAGCTTGAATTGGTTTTTGAAGACAAGGAAAGTTGGCTGTCACCTCTCGAGCGGATATTCTCCACAACAATTGGGAAAGACGACGACACCACGAAATATAAATGGAGGGTCAGATCACTGGGCTCTCCTGCCCACACTAAACAAATGGATATTGTGTGTAAATCTTTAGTGGCTTTTTGTACTGTTTCCCAGTACGGGAAGGTTGGAGACTCACGTACAGAGAAGAGACTGCCGGGGGATAATAAATGAGTCGAAATAATGGGCTTCAAAAAAGTGGGGCGAAGAGGTAAAACCCTGCAAAAAAAGGATGATGCTGATAATAAACTAATCTTCTTCTAAGAGATAAGAAAAGTCTTCTGAGAAACGAGTTCTTCTCAACTGTCCTTTCTTCTTCCTCTCTTCTATCAGAGGTTAGTACCGGATAAGATGACTCGAATGAAAATTGCAACAAAAACGATGAAAAACCAAATTACAATGATTCCTCCTCTCCGATTGGAAGAGTCTGAAATTACCGAAGATAGTCAGGTTCAAGCCGTCCAGTAACTTCAGAATATAATAAGGGCAGTCCCGCCACGTTCGGGTAGACGAGTTGAATCCGAAGGGAGAGAGGTGAGGGGCTGGTGACAGCCAGCGACGGACGTCCCCTAGAGGACCACAAAACAAACCGCAACAATCGTAACAACCGTGAAAGGAAGCAAACTCAAAAGACTCCGGTCCATTCTGAATTTTAGGCCATTCGCGGGGTGACGCCGATTACGGTGACTGGAGATCAAGCGAGTCGTGGCAGGACCCCCGCTGCCTTTATAATGTAAATCTTCAAGCGCTAACCTTAGTGCTTGAAGATATCTCCTTCAATATAAACCTCTGGTGACTTTCAAAAACCGTTTGTATGACTGGCTTTGTCCAGCCAAAGACGTTTCAGAAGTACGTCTTCGAGAACAAAGCCAGGTCCATCTGGTTTGATCACCGTGCCAGTTGCTGAAATTGGGATGAAGACTAAGATGATGACTATCGGAGCTTGTTAAACTTACCACATATCGCAGCCCAGTGACGATGGCTGCTACTGCGGCCAGCACATTACCCTTATACACGCGCTCCTTTGGATGATCCACATTCCTCTCTTGGCTTTCCCATTTCTTCCCGGCTGCCCTGTGAAGTTGTTCCGGTTCTTCATAAACAGTTCTCCTTTCGCCACGTAATATTTCTGAATGCTTGCTGGATCAATGTCATCTACGTCACCATCACAGCTGAATTCCCATTCACTCGATTCAGTTTCGTGAATGGACCCCTAAAATAGAGTCTCTCCAACGTCACTATAGGAGCATATGTCACCTAACCTCTTCTGTTTGGGAAGTTGCCTCATCTTCACTATCATCCATTTCTTCAACAATCTCAACGTCCTCCTCAACCTCTAATTCCGTCCCCTGCCACTTGGCTCTGCACTGCCATTCTGTTGCACTGCGTTCGCTTTGGGTACACCCTCTTCCAACCCTCTCCTGAAGTTTACGTCTTTATTGAGAAGACGCGTGTAATCGCCTCTTCTAACCTCCTCCGTCTGATGCAAGGGCCACAGCGACAATCCAAGATAGTTCCTCCTAGCACCATTAATGAATGCACGCCCATCTTGTTCCGGGATGGAAACATTGCTCTGAATGATAATAGCGTGTGTATGTCTCTCGTGGAACTGTAGCTTTACATTACTCATTCCATTTATATATTCAACGAGACATTCTGGAACAGATGTGGATATTTTTCCGCTCGACTGTCTAGTGAATGAACATACGTGATATGACAACGGCCTCCTCCCAACGGCTACCACTTCAGCACATAGGAACTGCGCCTGTTTTGTGAAGGATAAAAGCCCCAAGATAATAATGGAGGTTGCCAAAAGATCAGTAGCACCAGCAATGAAGGCTGTTCATGGCTTCGAGCGCTTTGTCCCAGTGCCCTCTTGTAATCGCAGGGGCCCATACGTGAACTGGCAGTGTAGACATTGGTGGAAATTATTATGGTTCCATCTTTCAAAATGACAGAATCTTTTTTTTGTGCCTCTTCACAATGTCAACTTACTGTCTTAGTTCATGTAAAAACCCCTGCAAGACGCACTGTACCATTTTGAAGACGGCCTCCACGCGAAGAACTTATCCCTTGTACGGTAACAGCAAACTGTTCAACTTCATCTTACCGCTAGAACCACATGCGATGGGTATAAGTATTTGCTGCGCGTAGTGATTCCCTCTACCAGATTTCCCACAACGGCGCTATCCGGAAATCCGGCCAACAAAAGAGATGCCGCTAACACGATATTCGATTTCTTATTGGCGCTAGATTGCTTCATACTTGCCTGTGTGGCAAGCACTTCACGAACTACACAAGTTCTCTTTTGCATCTCGACAAGGTAATCTGAACCAATGTCAACCAGTCTCATACATTTGGGTTCCGGAGATTTGAAGAATCCGCGTCTCGAGCTTATACGTATCTAACTCTAACTCTCACAAAGTTCCGCTTTTTCTATCAACATGATTTCTTATTCTTCCAGTTTCAACCCAATTCGTTCGAGACAGACAGTATGTGCTACGGAATCTCCCAATCCCCTGAATTATTGGAGACTACTAAGCCTGAGATCAGTATGGTTAGCTACGAGAATGGAGCGGTAAATGCATGGGAAATGATAAATCGTAAAAGGACGTGTCATAATCAGGCAGAGAAATTAACTGGGCTGACTTTCCCATCGATTGTCACCCGTTTCATCATCTATTTCAGTCAACACAGACACGTTTTTCCTTGTCGAAAGAGAATGGAACATGTAAATGTGCCATGCTAACTCTTCGTAAAAGGATGATTCCATCCTTCCTTCCTTCTTCCCTTCAATCTATGCACCACAACCATCCCATGCGTTCCTACATTTTATGTGTATGTCTGCTTCTGGGTCACTTCCAAAAACATCTTAACAATTGTTTATTGTTTGCGCGTATGCAATGAATCCAATAATACACAAGAAATCAGAGAAAAATAAGATCCCCGCCGACAGGAATGGAGCAGTATCTCACAATGAATCACTTCCGCTTGCATTACCATTTCCCGATATTCCCAATCTTCCTCGAACACAGACGTTTGACCTAAATTTAGTTTTTTGGAGAGCTCCCAAGCTGCTAACAACTAAAGACTAAGCATTCAGATAAAAGGAAAGCAAGAGATACTGACAAGGTAAAAGAAAAAGGCATGAAAAGGAAATACTTTATACCTTCGAAATAAACTCGTAGACAACAGGGGACGCATCGCGCTCATGTAAAGCGACGCGCATCCTCCACAGGCATTTCGGTACGATTTTTTGCAGTTTTTAGCTGGTCCTGAGAAAATATTGCACAGTTGAAACTAGACAATTCCGATTTATTTCGATAGCATTCAACAAAAAGAAAGCTCAATAATCTCACAACTGCAGGGATGCCGCGTCCATCTGGATTTGCAGCAGACAATTCCAATCTTTCAACCAATGCAACCAGGATATTTTTGACAATAACCTCCTAAGAACTTGAAGTTCTGAAATCAGATCGATACCGTATATATTGTAGTATCTTACTGGGACTGAATCTCTATGTGCTCGTAGAAACTCTTTCAACTTTCACCGTTCGAAGTCGCAAGGAGAAAATCATCACGAAATACTTGGATGACACCTTCCATTTAATATTCCTGAACAAAACACGGAAAGGATGCGCTCCAGAACAACTCGATCAGGGAAATGCAACAAAGATGAGCGACTGAGGGTGTCATACCAACTCCATTTTATTGATTTATTGTTTTGTTAAAGTTATTAGCTAATAACTCAACTTATCGACCAGTAAGGTAGTGGCCTGACTAGTATATGTACTACAATACCCCTCCTCCCCACGTACAGTCCATATCCCGGCGACAGGGCGAGTTGCTTCAAAACAGCATCAAGTAGTGTTCCAGACAACAACAGAAACACATAAAAGATGCTGTGATGAAGAACAGTCGAAAAGAAAAAAGTGAAATGAGAAATAAAAGAAAACTTCAGAATACTGGCAAGCGCATGCAAAATGCGTTGCTGTAGAATGCTAGCTCCGGAACAGTATCAAAAAATGTTCTTGACAATAATAAGAACATGTGAATGACACTTCTATGAAAGCCGCATACAACGCAAGAATAAAAACAAAAAATGAAGTACCAAACCTCACTAAAGATGCAAAAGCCACGGCTAAATTCCAACATTTGCGAAAACTCATGCAATTCTCATGCACCACAACATACTATTTTACTAAAGCTGACTTACCTGATCGGTGATGAAGTACAATAGCCTGGAGAATAGCAAAATACAGCACAAGATCCAAATACTAGTAGAAGTCGACGAAAATAAATCAGCTGATCACTGCGACAACTGTCAAGTCTGTGTAGTCCGCAATTACGACCATGGCCCCGCCCACCATGTCGCCGAGATATGGACTGTAAGCATTTGAGGAATGTCAAGGGTAAGTGAACTTTTGGCTCAATTTGATTCACTAAGTTGCTTAGGCTAATGTCAAAGCCCGCGATCCGACGCAGGTTTCGCTGATTTTCGCGATTTTCGCGATTTTCGCGATATGCGCGATACCTGCGACGGATCACAGGAGTTGGATGTTCCCCGATGAGCAGCGTTGTTAATGCTGCTGCGAATTCTGGTCGAAGTGAAGATTGGAAGAAGGCTGTTTGTGATTCTACTTGTCATGTTGAATGTCTATTAGTTCATTGAAATGCTCAATCCTACTTTTGTCTTTCCCAGGGACGAAGCTAACTGTATCGATTTTGTGCATTTGCATTTTGCACTCTGCTGGAGCGTTTTCAAATTCGCCGCACAGCTCACGTGCACTACCAGCTCGGCCGTGCTCGCCACGAGAACACCTCATACGTTGAAAAAGTAGGAGAAGGGTTGATCGGGGCGCTTCCCATTCCTGTGATCCATCGCAGGTTTCAATCGCCGAAATCGCGCAAATTGCGAAAATCAGCGAAACCTGCGACCGATCGCGGACACCAGCCTTAGACAGTGCTGAGAGTCGAACTCAATAGGCGATTAGGTAAAGTACTAGCCTAATAAGTATCAGGTGAAAAGAAATGTGTCAAAGAGTCGGAGAGGCGAATGTCTGAGTAGGTGCTGGTATTGTCTGCAAAGTTCAGATGGTAGAGTGAGCCACCGATATATTCTTTATCACCTATTCGCCCATTCGCTCGAGTCGTCAACTATTAAAAGTCCTGAGGAATTGCAAGAAAAAGAAATTCTCGATAGTGTTTGATTACTTGTGAAATGTGGTCTCGACACGACTTGCTCTAGAATGCTCGGGAACTCTGGAAGTTTTGAAGTTGTGACAGACGCACAGGATTCGTTCCAACAAGTATACTAAAGAAGAAGAAACTTTGCGTTTACTAACCTGCATGAATTCAAAAAAAGTCAGCACAATAAGTCAGCTTGAACAATTAAATAAACCGTAAAAAAACAGTTCATTGTTTTTGTTGAGCCAAAATCCAAATCGAAGAGAACTGTTCAAAGAGCGGTAGGCAGCAAACTCACCCAAAAAAAGAACCTCATGAAAACAGAGAAGGTCAGAATTAGCCCTTGGGGCCAAGGTGGACAAAGAGTAGCCCAAAACGCTAAGGGTATGGTTCACGAGGAAGAAAGCGAATATTTCGGGAGTGGTTTACTAGGAAAACGATTTTTCCGCTTATGGCGCGCGAAACTTTTGCAGCTGTAGGAATCACTACTCAAGGGTTGATGCGGGGTCGCGCGCGAAAAGCGGAAAAGTCGCTTCTTGTCCTAGAGGATCGCTAGGGATGATAACACGACATAAACGATCACCTTGTTCTAAGGGTTGAGCCATAAGAGAAATCGTCTAAGATGAAACTAGGGCGAAACTCGGGTTCGGGGGGGGGGGGTAGGCCGCGATGGCGCCTTCGCTACGCGGCGGCGCGGCGCTCTGCTCGTCTGTACTCTCTGGGAGCCAACTGCATTTGAAACGACTGCGAGGTATGGGAGCGGCTCCTAAGGCTTAGCTTTTGAGAAAGAGGAACCACAGATGCGTGAACAGCTTTCATTTCCCTCAGGCAATTGTAGGACGATGTTACGTATTTTTCCCACCCTGCGCCGGTGCAATTGCGTACTGACAGCGACTACCGTATCCTTCTTCTGAATTTACTCACTGTGCTAATGAGTTTATAGCTTCCACAGCATCGCACTAGTATGTTTACCTTCTACGTCGTTTTTCACTGATTTCTTGAATGTCGCCTACTGTTAAACAACTGTTCTATCTCATATCGTCTTGTATACTCTGCCACCTTCTCCATTTTACTGCTAAAACTACGCCTTCAGTTGGAAGAAGGGTTGATTCTACACCTTGTTCTACTCTGCATCTGCGGTTATTCTTGAAAATAACTCAGGTGAGTTTCCCTCCAGTCGAGCTGCCTTGCTTTCTAATGCAGTTCAGTTGGAATGTAGCAAATACAATTCCGCTTGCTCTCGTGCTTGATAACGGTTGTCTCGACAGTAGTGGTTCGCGAACCCGTTACTCATGCTTCGAGAAAAGCTGAATCATTGACTAAGTACTTGGAAGCGTAAATGCATCCCTGATGGAGGCATCACGTTGGCCCCATATAGAACAATCTCGGGTCCTGCCACGCCATGCACGTGCTGTGAAATAAACAGCAGATTAGGTATGAGATTCCTAGCTTTAAAGCAGCACATCTAAATCTATTACAATGCGATCTGTCAAGTACATGTGCCCCGAATGTGACGAACATATTGATAGAAGGAGCTACCGTCGACATCTGATAAATGTTCACAAGTATTCTGAGCAACAATATGATGAAGTGAAGAATGAAAGAATGCGAGCACAAGAACCTACTATTATCTGTCCTCTATGCGATGAAAAGGTACCGACCCAATTTGACCTTGTTGATCATTGTTCAGAATGGCACTCAGAAGATGGCGCAGATGGCAGACCTCAGAACTATACGGTCTGCATGAAGGAGTTTCCCAACGAACAAAACTATGAGGCTTCTTTGTGTGACTGTTATCTTTTTTGGGTATCTAGCAAGTCCCATTAGTTTAGCAGTGGTTTTCCGAGGAGTGCAAAAAAAAGCTGCACTTCATTTCTTCGCAAGTCAAAGGATAAAAAGAAAACCGGAACTATAGTGAGACTCATGTGAGTGGCGCTTTCAGCCTTGCTTATCTTTTCCCTTATTCCAGAACGTAAAGCATTTATTATATTATTGATAAATTAGGTGTAACCGCGCAGCAAAGACTTCCAGTACAGCAACACTGAGGGTCCGAACAAGTAAAAAGGACGCTGCCTATTGTACGTGCTTTCTAAACGTGCAATATCGCAACGATGGGACAGTATTAGCGAGAGGATGTTTCGCTCATGTGGGTCACGAGTTAGATCCGGCCCTTCTACGTTTGTCCACGGAAGAACATGAGTACCTGAAGATGCTACTTGAAGGTTTGAGAATTCTAGCACAAGGTATTTGCGACTAGAGCCTTAGTGATCATGCCACCTATATTTCAGAACACACGTTCAACTATATTATACAGCGTGTCCGAAGGGAAAATCGTGACAAAAACTCTAGGCTGTTTTTCGTCTCTAGAGATGATCTCTGGAATTTGATAAAAAAATACAAAATCAGACCGGGGTGCAGAGACGCCGTTGACATGTCCTCCGTAATGGTGCGTGTGGAGGAAAGCAATCCTGACGATGGCATAAGACTGTCAGACCCCCTGACGACCCTAGCGGCAAGGGGTTTCTTATGGGTGAGGTCAAGTTGGCTTAGTTGGACAGACTGTGTGCAAGATAAGAGTTTCAGTTATTGTCACGCCACTTCAAATAAAGTGGTTACAAGCATATTCATCGAGAGTAGTAAGAATGTTAAGTTAGCTACTCTTATGGTGGCTGATAACAAGGACCGAGGACTACCGGCGAGTTTGTTTTTGAATACACAAAAGCATCGTATGCAACGCTGAATAGTTCAGACAGTGCAGTAGTGTTGCCCATTAATGAAAAATCAATTTATATTCAGCGTTTCTCCTAAGCGCTCTATGGCAACAGAAGATGTGTCGAAGTTATTCGAAGTAATCCGACAACTTATGCCAAGGTTCCACCCTCGGACCATGGTGACAGATGAGGCGCATTGTTTTTGGAACGGCTTTCGTAACGTCTTTCCCGAAACACTAACCCAACTGCACTATTGCCGGACCCATATCGCGAAGACTTGGGAGCGAAAAACAAGGAAAATCGTGCATGTGAGCTTGTTTCCTGAATTTTCGTGAACTTCGAGAGCGTATGATTAGCTTTTCTTCAGGCTGATTTCCGTTCAAGCGTTGATAAGGCTCTGGGTGACTTGCTGAAAAAAAAACAACAGAACGTTTTTGAGCAACGCTTTGCTGAAATTCTTGTCTATTTGAGGGCCAAGGAACAAACTAGAATGGTCGACTACCTCACAAAAATTATCTAGGTTTACTCTACTTCCGCTCTCAACACCTCACAAACTCTTCATCATAGCAAAAAAATTCCAGGCAAAACCAAGACATGGGCCTCTTTCGCAAACAGAGGAGCTGTCATGGACACCAGAATGATCAGCGAAAGATGGCACCGTACCATCAAAGACGACATTTTGCACCGGAATGCAAATTGTCGCCTCGACTGCCTTGTAGAATTGCTTATAAGGGCAGTTGAAGAAAAATCTGATTCTAATGTGATAATGGTAGAGCATTGCCTTCTTCGCGATATGGATGCTGCACTAATACAAGTTACATTCAGGACCATAGAGGGTTTGTCAAGAGCTCGCACCGCTCCTCGGAATCAATTAAACGTCACCGCAAGGCAGCCACGTACTACGCAGACCACGCGGATAAGATTCGTTTCACAGGGAATAGAACGTGGCATGTTGAATCTTTGAAACCGCACGAGTATTTTACAGTTTCGTGGGAGGGAAGATGTTCATGCAACTTAGTGGTACATCTCGTTTGATCATATTGGATTACTTGACGAATTGTTACTGTTTTGCTTCTGGAGTAACGTGCACTGTCTCCTCTGTGATGTGTGCCCCTATGCTTGGGAATGCACGTGCCTTGATAACAGGAGCGGGGTGAGCTGCATTCACAGGCACGCGGTGAAAATTTATGGTTGCGAACTTCCATCAACGGGCTTCAACCCTGAGGTGGAGGAAAGTGCACAGGAAGAAGAGCTGCCGGGGAATTCGGAGGAAGAGTTCGAATTAGAAGAGGGAAGTGCCAGTGTTGAAGTTGAAGGCGTTTAGCAAGATAAGACGAGTGTGCAGTACCGTAGGGAAAAACGGTACCAGAAACTTAACGAAATCATGAGCGTGAGTTTTGCTGACAATATACTATTCATGATATTCAAGACATACCCAGCCGTTGAGATGAAAGCTAAGTCTCTCGCGAAAGTTGACTCTGATGAATCCATGATGAAACTGGAAAAGATCCTGGAGCACTTGAAGCTAGCAGCAGAAGTCGTTCGGGCGTCAGGCCCTGGTGACCTAGCGCCACGTCCGGAGTTGGCCAAAGAAGGGGCTAAACCTCACCTTCAGCATGTCGAATTGCTGCCAGTATGTAACTAACTAATCATAGATCTTGTGTTTGAAGCTAACATACTTTCACCCATATTAGATTTTCTAGAGAGGAAAGTTGAAGAAACCTAAAACGAAGACCGTGAGGGACCTCCACGAAGAGGTTCTAATGATGAGACGTCCTCCGCCTGACGATAAAGCGGAACCATCGTGGGCCTAATATGAACCACCGCAATTGATAGAAGTTCAGAAGTTCACATCAATATATGGGAAACAATAAACATTCACGTGTTGCTTCTTTAATGAACATATACCACAAAAAAACAACTGATGATCTACAAAGTTTCCCAAAAAAAGCACCAGGATGTCTACCTTACCGAGTAACGGCATCTAGTACACCTTGAGTAGATAGCTGTACAAAGGACACTGGTCAAGAAAGTGTGATATGAAGACATATACATCAGAGCAATCTCGAGGAGTTCATAACGGGTTCGTGATCTGAATTTCCACGACAACCGTTACCTACCACGAGAGGTGCACCGGACTGTACAACTTCAACTGAGTGGTGAAAATTGTGTTGAAAGTAGCAGAGCAAGCGAATAAGTCACGGTGATCAGAACAGTTGAAGTATTGACTGCCTGACTTCCCACGAACCAATAAATTCAGACGTAGGATACGGTAGTCGCTGATAGCACGCAATTGCACCGGCGCAGGGTGGGAAAAATAGGTAACATCTTGTAGGACTAGCCAGAGAAGTCATTTGGGACGTGGACTAACCCTTGGGGAAGAGAGTAACTTTGGGATAGGTGTGTAAGCAGCTTCATATTCCACGGATATCCTCCATTCTCCCGGACTTGATTCAAAAGCTGAGATGAAGTCATAATCTCGCCATCCTGGCGTGATCCTAGAACTATATTGGAACCTGTACCATTGTAAAATGGCTGAAACTTATTGAGACTTCGGGGGTTCACTCTCATGTCTACGTGGACGGAGCTTGCACTGAAGACAAAAGAGGAATTCGACATATGGTTGGCCGACGTGGACCTCTGTGGGAGCAGCGACCTTGCCCAAATTGCGGAAGCGTCCGTGGAGTCACGAAGCAGATGAACGCAGAAGAAGGTGTGCGCTGGAAATTCGAATGTTACGAACGCGGACGTTGGAAGTCCATGAGAAAAGCATCATGCAGTGGACTCAGTGGTTCCGTGATGTAATTGTTGACTATTACAACGATAATGTCACGCAAATCGGAGGACTCGACTGTAGTGCAGGTAGACGAAACATTCATTGTCCGCCGGAAATACAATGTGGGCCGCATCGTGCGAAAAGACTGGTTAGTTCAGGCTGTTTTATCATTTAATCCCTCAAACCCTCGTGAATTCCTAGTCCTTCAATTGCGAAAAAGTGATGTAAATCAAGATTAATTTTCTAAAGGATCAAAGTGTCGACGCTATAATTCACGACACCACAATTTCATCCAATACGAGCAAATCGTCGTCTC
>KZ345609.1:5433-19877 GCA_002352805.1 Teladorsagia circumcincta
CAGATAGTTTGAGCGATAGATTTCCGGTGTATTGTGGCCTTCGTAAATGTCTTTACAATAAATTCCTGTGATCATTTGCCAATGAAGTCTTGCATAACAGCGTCATGAACTTGCTAATTTCGTCTGCGCGATATTACTGCCTATTTATTACTTACTGATTTCGCAATCAATTTTACTGGAATTCGAGTCGCTTTCTGTTTGAAGTTCTCGTGGTATGGATGAAGTGCGTTACGATCGTCAGCTGCGTCTTTGGGGAGAGGAGGGGCAAAGTTCCATTGCTCGAACTTCTGTGTGCGTTCTTGGCTCCTCGGCCCTAGGTGAGATCATGAACGATACTTTTTATGCTATCACTTAGTAGTGGTCTGATTTTAGGCACAGAAATTCTCAAAAGCCTCGTGCTAGCTGGTGTTCATTCGGTATGCATAGTGGATAGTGCATTCGTGGATACACCCGATCTGGGCCAGAATTTTTTTCTTCGCGAATCGGACCTTGGACGGCCAAGAGCATATGCCACAATAGAGTATCTGAAGGTGCGAGTAGCCAGTCTTCCACTGCTCTTTTTGATAAAGGCCCTAATGGTAAACAATACACCAACAGTTGAAATATTTACGAAAATGGACTCTT
This sequence comes from Teladorsagia circumcincta, assembly GCA_002352805.1. Taxonomy (NCBI): domain Eukaryota; kingdom Metazoa; phylum Nematoda; class Chromadorea; order Rhabditida; family Trichostrongylidae; genus Teladorsagia; species Teladorsagia circumcincta. Next base: position 6,058 of record KZ345609.1, read on the forward strand.
TGATTCACATCCATCCTGATTTAACATATTAGGTTGGGGTTACGATCCTGGCATCGGGTAAATGCTCAATAGCAACTTGTCTAAAACGTCTTGAGCAGTTATCACAACTTCCACTGAAGTATTTTTTCTTTCTTAGATGCATAGTGCCTAGGTATTTTTTCTTTCTTAGATGCATAACCCTCCGAATGTCTCTCGAAATCATAATGGCAAATTCAAGCGTGCTACCCCATGAGAATATCGGGGGGAGGGGAGAAATGCGCTTGAATTTTGAGAAAATTTTTGTCTCTAAACTGTCAGTTGCCTGTGCAACGCTACAATGTGACACCTAGAGCTGTGAGTGTTTTATCATTTTATACAGTAGCATTGAAAAGAATTCGTCGAAAATGGTCATCATGCATTACTTTTTCTCACTTGAACAATCCCTCTCGGATACTGAGATAATCTCTCTTGTAGCTTTTTCAAGTCCTGGTGTCTCAAGAGCTATTGATTTTGGGGAGAAAGAAGTATCCAAATAATGTTGAAGTCTTTTTTTTTTTGGGGGGGGGGGAGGGGGATAAGAATAGTAATGCAAGAAAAACCGTTCCGCCCAACTCTTTCCAGCGCAACTGTATATACTGGGCCTTTGATGAGCGTTCCCATTCTGCTGAAGTCCGGTTCTACTCGCGAAGTTCTAAAAGCCGTCTGTTTAAGGCAAAAAAAGATTTTTTCAGGAGCTAAACCCAGCAGTCATTGGGCACTCGCTGCTGTTATCCCCTCTAGAATTATCTGACGAGGATTTCGCCTTCCTGCTGCAATTTCTTGTTGTCGTCGGCACCAATTTACCTGAGGAAGTGACAAACAAGATATCCTCCTTCTTGTTCGCACGTAATGTGCCTTTTATATCCGCTAGGTTTGTCCTTTTTACTTTTAATTGTCATACAATATTTCTTACATGTTCATGTCAAGTTCTCCCAATGTGTCCGATTACTTATCGTTCAATTCTCAAGGGCGTACGGATTGCTGGGCTATATTCGTATTTTCGTGCAAGAGCACACCATTGCCAATGATCATGAAGAAAATGCACTTCCAGATTTGCGGTGAGTCCCCTTTGGCCTTTGCTGTTGTAAAGAGCCTCCTTGAAAGTCTTCTTCAGGATCGATCAACCGTTTCCTAAATTGCGAGAAATGGCAGCAGAAACTGATTTGGAGACGATGACAATAGAAGAGCTACGACATACCCCGTACATTATGTTGTACTTGATAGCTTTACGACGTTACAGAGAAGTGTGTTCATGTATACCAAACAAAAGCGGCCCTTTCTATGAAATGTTCAAAGCTTATTATTATATTTATCGCTCGGAAACGGATGGGCTTCCGCATTTTCCCGTTCTCCCGCAAGTTTGCTACCAATACGCTAAGACCTACGTCATACTCGGAGTCGGATAAGCGATCGCGCGATTGACATTGCCGATTGCAATCGCTTGTCCGTCGCCGAGTATGACGTCGGTCTAACTTTATAGGCAACATTCTTAGTTGCCGGGCGATTCCGGAGCCACTTGCGATTGCACCCATCGACTGCGCCGTAGCTGTTACTCTTCTGTCAATCAAATGAAAGTTTGGAAAAATACTGGAAAGGTCGAGGCATCTCGCATCGATCGTTGTTCTCCAGTCAAGGCAAACCCCGGGAAAAAAACGGGTTTGTGAGAGCGTTGAATGATGAAGCTGGAGGTGGGGAGCGGTCTGGAAAAAGAGGTGAACAAGCGGAAACCCGATTACGCCCCGAACAATGCCTTCTTCTCTTTCAGCCGCATTCATCCTGGGATGGAGAAGGGATGTGTTCGAACGAGTTTCACGAACGGCACTCCTCAGTTGCTGCAGCGCCAACCGCCTGCCCGCCATTGTCACAAATGCGACCGCCCTCTTCTCGCTGCGCTGATGCGAAAGGCGGGGATTGCAGGCGTGGGTGTTGATTGCGGACTAGGTGAACGGCTAGCGCCTTTGTGGCGCACTTCAGGCCGCAAAGAGGACTTGACGGCACGGTTAATAACGATCCAGGAACCATGGTTCTCTGCTGTGCGAGAGTAGTGTCGCGAATGATTTCCACCGTGCTAGACGGACTGAAGGACGATCGATACGTATCTAATGCGTGCGACCACTACGATCGTCCCGATCGGACGACCGACTTCGAATGCACCCTCAAACTTGTCCGCCTCTCTTTCATGATCGGGGATTGAACAGGTGAGCGTCCCCGATCCCGGGCCATGCCTTCAAATTCAGAATCGTAATAGCATTTCAATAGGCATATTATTTTGATATCCAGTGACTTGCGCGGCAAACTACAAGTCAGTCTTTTCTTCTTCTTCTTCTTCTTCTTCTTCTCCCTAGCGTTAGTCCCGCGCAGTCGCAGGGTCCGCTGTAAGTCAGTCTTTTATCATACCGAATGCATCCTGTACCTATTAGCCGACTACGGAGGGTTGGAAGACTTGGTGGATATAGTCGAGATTTACGGGAATTTGGTACCCGACCATGTTCGGTGTAAGTGGACCGTGCAGCCATTGAACAAACATATGGTTGATAAGCAAATTTAGTAGATTCACCTTGAGAAATCTTCTCTTAGAAGCGTTCCCTCTGGAACTTTGTGGGAGTTGCCCTTGCGAATCATTTGTTCCATTCGTTTCAGGTTGTAGGAGATCATAACGCCTTTCCCGATACGTACGCAAAACGTAAGCACTTCTTGGAAATACTATGGAAAATGCGTCGGGAAGGCGAATCCGGTTCTTTAGATGCCGAAAATTTTGATGAAGCTAAAGCAGCAGCAGCACGATCGATGCATAAGACCGAGGTAACCTTATGATACTGTAGATGTGCCATTGTTGAGATGAATTCTGCAAGTAATTTCAAGATACCTGTCCACGTGAATAACATTCTAATGGATGCAAATTGCGATGAATCCTCCAAATGTGTGCAGCCTTTCTGGCTGATTTGTACAGGACTTCGACGATTCGTACAGAAGCATGGGGTATTACCACTATCTGGCACTCTTCCTGATATGACTAGTGACACAAAAAGGTATGCTTCTCTTCACTAGCCATTATTATTCGTATTGTTTGATGATTACAGGTATACTCAAATTGCATCAATTTTCCATGAAAAGGCGCTTTCCGATGCGGCGGAAGTGTTTAAATATACACAAGAAGTTGAGAAAGAAAGAGGTTCGTTAAAGATTGGCAGTAAAATCTGACACCCAAATAAAAGGAAGAACCAGCAGTGCGCTCTTGATACCCCAGGGCACTTTTCATTATAGCCCTTGATGTCCCCCTTTGTCCCCTATTGTTGTTACCCTCCTTGTGCCCTCCACGGCAGTAAAAAAATTTTGCATCTGGAAAAGTAGGCTTCACAGGCATTTAACCTGCTTATATTCTTACTTCAGAACTACGGCTAGGGCGTTATTTTACTACTGGGAACAATTTGATTGAGAAACCATATCTTAGAGTAGGCTTAAACACACTGTAATGCAAAGGTTCATCTTAAGGACTGCATGTAGTTACTCTTCAGGTGTTGCGAACATGATCTCAGAGGACCTCTGTTATCGATTTTGCAAGAATGCAAACGGAATCCGAATGCAGCGCGGCACCAACATGGATTCCCCAAAAGCGTTCCAGGTGCGCACGAATTTTGACATTGTATAGGAGTTTAGTAGAAGAATAACGAAAAGAGTCAGTGTCGCTGTCTTAATGGCTCTGGAGTGAAAAATTACATGCGCCAAATAGGGCTGGTTTGTGTCGATTTTGTTTAAACTTTTCTTTCTGTTGATTGGGAGGTCCTAGTAGTAGGAGTATCTCAGCTGATGAACCCAGCGAAATTCTACCACGGAATCATGGTGTGGGAAAGTGGCTCCGCTTACCACGCGCACGGCGCAGGAATCAAATCCAGAATCGTGCGCCGTCTAAGCCAACCATGCCCTTGATCTTTACACCAGACTGGTTTGGCTCACTTGAAAAAGCAAAATTGGAAAGGTTACATTGATGAAAAAGGCACTGTTGCTGTCGCTAATGAGCTGGCTCTCGCAAGTCGTTGTGAGACCGAATCGTTACCAAAATGCCATATTACGATTTTATGGGAAGTTGTATGCGTGGCGCATATAAAAAATTGACTGATCAAGCTAGGTGGTTCTGTATTCAGTACATAGAAGAAGCGTGGTGGATAAAGACACAAATCGAATCTCTCTGTTGACCATGTTTCCATTCTGCCATGTTCGGTGATTCATTCCATTCCTGTCTGACAAAGAAGGACGTACCTTGGAATGGCCGCTCGAAATCTGATATAATTTCGTGATGCGCCGTCTGACTCTGATTACTAAGATTCTTCTCATCTGCCAATCGATGCTAAAAACAAGGCTATGAAAGTCCATGTAACAGGACTTCAAGACGCGCTACCTTGGATTTATGCTTATGTGACGCTATGGAATCAGAGGAGGCGTTCAGTTCTCCCTATAGTGAGGTCGCTAAAGCTGCGCGGGCTCAGACTCAAGATTCTAATCAGCATAATTACTTTTGCTGCCTGAGGTTAGGCACAGGCTTAGGCTGAGCTTTGCTGTGAACAGCTCACAGGTGTCTGGTTACGGTGACCTGACTTGATGGAGAGAACCGTTATACACTGTGGAACTAGAACTACTCTTTGTTCAACCCCCAAGTTATATTGAGTTTATTGTAATCATCAAAAATACAAAAGTCATTGAATTTATATAGTAAATTTCATATATTTTTGTTGAGGCCTTTAATTCTCGCGTGACCAGATGGCTAGCATCGCATTAGTTTGGATAAGCTAGTAGTTATCAGTGCGCTGTACAAATCGGGAATCGTTCTCCATTTCCCACCTTACGCCTTCTTCCAAGAAGAAAATAGGATTCGATGTGAGATGCTGGAGGTGCTTCTATTGATGAAACTCGAGTTTATTACACTTTCCGTCGCTAACTAGCAGTGTTCTCCCCCTTCTATAACTCCCTGAAAAACACCAACAAAACTGTTTTTAAGGATTTACTGAGTGGCATCGCAAACTCATCGGAAGATGATGGCGCTGTGTCTTCTGCGGTTTGGTTCTTGCTATTGAGGGCAGCCGATAAATTTCATCGGGAAAAAGGAAGGTTGGTCGCTTTGCTTGTAATGAAGTTCCAGGGGCTTAATCTTGCAGTGTTAGTGAAGTAGAAGTGTTAAGGTATCCAGGAACGAATGGTGTTCCGTGCACGATTGATGCGCTCGATCTCAAACAACGCGTTGTGTCCATTATTTCAGCATCACGGGTAGGTCATAGTGACCGTGTTCCGGCTGTACTGACTTCACTGCTTCATTTAGGTGGAGAATCCCGAATCGATAATCTCACAAGTACCACAGAATGCCATAGCCGAAATTTGCCGGTATGGCGCTGGAGAACTACACGTAATTGCCAGTCTCATAGGAGGTAAGCTGACAAGGTGAAATGAAGGCGGAGACATCACCCATTGGAACTTTAATGGCTTGAAGTCAGTCAATCATCAGTCGCCCGCTGGGACTGAGAGTAAAATCGTTAAGAGGTGCAGCTGGCAGAAAAAGCTATGCTAAAAGGAAAGCCTGAAGCAAACGGCCTGAAGCCCACGAAACAGGACCGATTTTTCTCCCTTTCTCCCAAGTTAGGGCAAGTGGTATTGCTGTTGATGTCATCAACGTGAACGCTATGCTCTGCTTCTCCACTAAAATGGCTATAGTCCAGCGAAAATGGGGTAGTCAGATGGTATGGAGAGCTGCGAAGAAAATTCACCGTCGTGGAAAGGGCCCTGTAAAACAGCTACGGTGACACGTTCCTCAGCAATGCGCGCTTCGTCTTGCTCCCCTATAAAGCTGCCTTCCTCTATTGCACAAATATTTCCCCTTCTTCGACTGCCAAAGTTCATGTTTTGCAATACAACATCGGGTTTCGCGTATCTCAGGCAGTTCAATTTCCTCAGGAATACCCCTTCTGGAATGGTATCTCTCGGGAACTTTCGAACAGATGTGAAAGGTGTGAATAGGAACCGTTTTGCGTAGGTTGGTTCGAATGTACAAGGCAACGTAGCAAAAGGCAACCCGAAAACCGCTCGTTTCCAGACTACTTTACTTAGAGGGGGATTCCACGATAGGAACGAAGATAAAGAAGGGAAAATCTAATGGGAGGAGAGAAAGGCGTACCCTTCAAGGTTGCGAACCTACTCGCAGTTCGCATCGAATGGTATACTCCCGGCGATCTAGCATGGCGTTTTCCTTTGGCGCAGTCGGCTGGGAACGCCCACCGACATCTAATCACTCACCGCAGGTCTATAAGAGGCGAATGGTTTGATGGCAGAGAGAGCGTAGTGCTGAAGAGGACACAACGACGAAAGCCTCCACTGTCTACCTCTACCCTATTTCCAATGAGCTAAGTTTTCATCGTAAATTCTGCCTTTATTGTGTGATTATGGTCTTCTAACTCCCCTAATTGTTTTTGATTCAATTGGAAGAACTCTTAATTGCTTTAATCATTCGTTTTTGCTTTCACAACAACTACAGCGAAGTTTCCTCCTCGAGCAAAAGTTGGGATTATCGATTATTAAGTTGGGCAGAATTATTGAATCAAACGCCCCACCCGCTGGTGGGTAGCGAGATGGATCCATGTAGGGTTTCCAATAATAGCCATGCTATTGTTCTATGTAGGTGTTTGTCAAGGCGTCAGAAGGAAGATGGCACTCTCATTCATAGTCTTGCTTTTTCCATTGGTGAAGGAAGCGAATATGAAAAGAAGGAGCGCATCGGAGAAGCATGTGCACCACACGAAGCGGTTACTTGGCTGCCAAGATAGCAAGGAGCGCGCTTCCACGATGAAAAGTGCGCTGGTTGCTGAACAGGACGTGATTAGCTCCACGCCCCTAGGCGCTCCTCCCACTAGTTTAGTTGGTGCTTTGGACCAGCCGTAGTCCAGCAGCAGCACAGCTGAAGTAACTCGAATTGAGTATTTGGCATGGCTTCACCAAACACGCTGCGGTTAACTCGTCTTGAGCGATGCCCGTCCTTGAGCGAAGATCAACGGCTAGAAAAAGGTCCCCTTTTCGCGTTTCCTTGACGGACTTCTCTGCTTTACTCATCATAGACGCACCATTGAGCACTTTCACGTCCCCTGTAAACCTATAGAAACTATCGTAATCGCTGCTTTTAGGCAGTGCTTTTCTAAATGGCTACAGTAAGACAGTCACTGACATTCTTTCTATGTAACATCGATTCAGGTATTGCCGCTCAAGAGGTCATTAAATTGGCGACAAATCAATATGTACCGTTCGACAACACATTCATCTACGACGGACATACTCAGCGAAGCTCGGTTTTTAGGATGTAGCTGTATTTGTAGTCCGAACTATTGCTGAGATCCCATGAAAATAATCAGAACGAGCAGTTCCAGGATGGAAAGTATGACAAAATTGCTCCATCTTTGTGTTTGTTTGCTCATTTTGTGTTGTGAAATAACCACAAGGTCTCCTGTGAGAGAGCCGACTATAAGCGGTATTTCGTATGAACCACATTTTTTTTTTCACATGAGAAACTGGTCCTTGTATTACATCATAAATCCTATTTATTCCTTCTTGTTAAGAACAGTTGCTTTGGATATATGCGCGAATTTCTCTCATGACATGAAAATGTTTCAAACAGAAGAAAAAATTTTTAAAATGTCAAAAATGGAGATTCTTCCCAGCCAATCAACTCAAGTTGCAACTCGATGCAGTTCCAGCCAAAGTTACCGGTTATACTGTATCGATGGTTGCAGGCTATGGAACGTACTTATAGACGGCTTGAAGATATAGGTTTGTTCAAGAGTTGTTTACCTGAGTCTTTTGTTTATGTAAGTTTTCAATGATGAAGTCTGCGCTTACCTATTTCAAGGGTCAGAACTTTTTCAAATTTGCAGAAGGACGACGTGTTAGAAATCGAGAAATTCAAATTTATTTCCTCTCAAAATTTTTAATTTTTTCCCTAAAAGTTTATTTGATGAAGTATAGCAAGTTGGTACCTTGTTTCCGTGAACATACAAGTTTTCAATCTTTCAACAATCTCTTTTTCTCCATACTCATTACGTTGAAAAGCTGAATTGAGCTTGATAAGTTACAGGTTTTGGGCTTTCTGAAAAGTACTGAAACTTATTCGAAGGTGTCAGGTCAACGACTCAAAAACCAGTCCCGTCTACCGTTTTTGAGAACTTTTTCAAGCCATTTTTGGAATTGCAAGTCTTTGAGGTTCCGATGATCGTAATTTCCTTTCTCAGCCATCTTGCGTGAAAATATTCTCAGCAGACTGCGAGCTAGCACTCCGAAGAATCGCAAGCGATAGAAAAAGAAAGACGTTCCTCTTAAAACTTGTCCGTGTAAAAAATGTCCTCTTTGAAAGCTGTCCTTACACACTGTTGCAATTTCCTGCATTTCAGTCTACTTCAGAGCCAGGAGTCCCTCTTAAACAGTTTTTTTTTTGTTTCGGACAACTTAATGTGAAGTGTTTTGCATTAACAATTCCTGCCATGGTATGTGCCACGCCTGTGCTATGCTTCCATTTCTCACTGACGCATTTCGTAGTCGATATCACCATCATTTCCGCTGCTTGTCAACGTGCTTATGAATCCGCACACGCTGTGGAACAAATAAGGACTACCGTTGGTGACGTTCAACTTTTTTCACACGCTGCGTGGTTTGCTACGCCACAGACCCCCTCCCCACCAAGCTTACGAGGAATGCTCAATGGGTCAGTCCGGCCATTTATGATGGGGTGTAGTCCGCTATACTCTCCATGTGACGCTGAGCTCAAATCCGTGTTCGGTATCTGCGGAACGATTCTCTGAAAGAAGTTACGAGGGATTTTTCTCACAGTGGCGCCCTTTACAGTGCGTTTCAAAAGTATGTGGACACCTCAAATTGCACAATTAAAAGGTAGCTATTAGGCGTGCTACGAAACCCTCCTCAACAGATTCCTCGTAGTCGACAACCCATCTATATGAATCATCTAGTACCTTTTGAATGTGCAATTTGAGGTATCCACATACTTTTGAAACGCACTGTATAGGGCGCCACTGTAAGAAAAACCCCTCGTAATTTCTTTCAGAGAATCGTTCCGCAGATACCGAAAACGGATTTGAGCTCAGGCGAGTATAGCGAAGTACACCTAATCACAAATGCCCGGACTGACCAATTGAGCATTCCTCGTTAGTCTCAGGCCCTGCAAGTGAGAAAACCCACTGGGGAAAATATGCGTCAAAAAACGCTAATGCCAAAAAACGAATGTCATATTCGTTTTCTGAATAGGACACCAAATTCTGTGTTTTTCTTCTGCCAACGAGGTTTTTATGCGACAAATTTATTAACGGCCTGGCGTTTCGACCCGATCGTCTACCTCAGAGGCCAGTCTGCCACCGCGAGAGTAGAAAGTGCCACTCTAGTTAGTAAACTTTAGTAATTCAATCAACTAATTGGTAACAAATAAAAAAATAGATTCACTAACTACTACTGATTAGAGTGACGCTTTCCATTCTCGCGGTGGCAGACTGGCATTTGAGGTAGACAATCGGGTTGAAACGTGATGCATTAATAAATTTGTCGCCAAAACCTCGCTGGCAGAAGAAAAACAAAACTTAACAGATGCCAAGGTTCTATGAAGAGAGAACTTGGAGATTATTGAAGAACGCTAATAACTGCTATCAGCCCTACTACAGAAGTTTACACCGAATTTGTTGAAAACATGTGTCATGACAAAATGACGCCCAAAATGAATGAAAATTTTGGTTGTGGGGGTGTAATAGTTGGCTGGTACCGAATTTATGTCTTTGTGCAGTGCAAATCCGGTGAATTCAGAAGTGACCGATTTCGAAGATGCACCACGATTTGAGTCGAGGGTAGAGGCTTGTAATGCTTTTGTCAGCCAATGGGTGAGAGTGTACAGGGTGGGCAAAAACTACGGTAACAACAAAATTGGTCATAAAAGTGCAATGTGGCCGAGAAATCTCAAATGAACAACACCATCGTAATGGTGGAAACTTAGCAAACAGAAGACGATGTTGCTTCTTGGAGTGAACGCTTTCTGCGTTGGTAAATAAACGAATGCTCTCTAGAAAGTCATCGTCTCTGTTGTGCGGGTAGGTTCAGGACTTTCAAGAGCGACTGCTCAAGTAGTCGATGTTCCTATTGTGCACGTAGCAATACTTTGCCTTCGACATACTCAATACAGAGTACTCCACAGGACTTGAATTGGGTGAAACTATGTCGTCACTCTCTAATATGATCAATTCCACGATATTTTGTTTTCATCGACTTTTGGTCAATTATGGGGGGGGGGGGCTCAACCTTGCTCTGATGTTCTGTATTTGATCATGAGGGTCCTTTCGTTCTGAAGCATCGCCGGAGAGAGAGAGTTCAAGACGATTTTTACTATAGTTCAATATCTTGAGAGCAGAGGTCTGAGGTGAGGTATCTTCGAATCGTAATCTCTGCTCCTATGATATCTGCGAAAAGCATTAGTGAGCTTAGCCTTTCACCAGCATTAATCCAGCTGCTCTTTTTTATTCGAGACAGCGGAACATCTTCTCATCAAGGGAAACTCTTCATAAAGGAAGCTCATTACGGTATCGGTGTAGTTTCGTTTAGTGTCTCTGTTTTCTGTTCAAATTCGTACAAACAAGGGTTGCAAAAAAAGTGCGCTCGACAGCAGTTTCACAGACCAAACTACGGATTGAGGAAGCTGGCTCCCAGCGCTTCTTCGCACGTATCTTCGAGATATTACTCGTGAAGTCGTGCAAGCAATCCATTCAGGTTCAGGCTTATTGATGCTGCTAAACAGCCTATTAAACGTTGTAATCGTAATCGAAGGAAATTCAAAGAGCTTGTAATGCAACACAATCAAACAGCTTCTCAGAGCGAAGTAGTAGCTATACATTCCTCCAAAAAACGGGAAAGTGTCGGGTGCACACCATGTACCACAACTGACAACGTCCGCGAAAACGTGGTAGTTGACATGGTATATGGTCTGCACCCGACACTTTCTCGTTTTTTGAAGGGGAGGGCACTTCTCGAGGAGTTAAAAGGTTGTCGATTCCGGAGTTGATATATTTGGGTTGAGGAAATCAAAGATGGGACACTAAATCATCGAAACAAATACATAGGATATATATCAAAACCTCCTGGTGTTTAAAATAAAAGCAGCAACCCTTGTTACCGTAATTGTTGCCCACCCTGTGGACTGAAAAGCATACGCTGTGATAGAGTGCATATGTGAGAACTCCTAGACAGCACTGCACAACGCTGAGGTTGACTACAATCCTGAAACCGATGTGAGGATTTCATAGCTTTCCAGGGGAAACACGCCGATGTACCTAATTTTGCAGCTCCAGAAGCTTCAATCAACGGCAGCTTGACATCCACACGCGTGAAACCAACAAAGAAGTATCGATTTTCGAGAGACATTTCCATTGTCGCCTTCCATCATGAGACCGCTGGCACGAAATCCTACTTTGATTTTCATTCTTCCCAAATATGAATTATCTGTTAACAAATTCACTTACTCCACGAATTCTTATGAAGAAAAAATCAGGCAAACTGCGAACTAGAAAGAAAGACGCTGAAATTTAGAGAGAAAGAGCTCGTCAGGGGATCGTTCATCTAATAGAATGCCAAGAATAAGGGTAAAATATCGGCTAACTATTAGTTTCTTCTACCAACGTCTGGAGTACAACGGGATGCTAAAAATTCACATCCTGCACTAGAAACCAGTTTTCAGATTCCGTGGTAATGTTATAGTGCTACCTAAGAACACAATTGAGTGAAGAATAACAGCAGATTCCGTGGTAATGTGACTATAACCCATATCAAGAGCTGGATAAAATAAACTACATGATATTCTACTATCCATCTGCTCGCTGCAGTATTCAAATCACAGACACTGTGCAAAATTACATGAAGTGTTCTTCGTCTTCGTTCGCGTACGAGATAAATCAAGAGTGGTAATAGGGTTCCAATAATATTCGCTCAGAATCGGGTGCAGTTGGGTAAAAAATTAAGTGATAGTGTAATTGTCGTATTGGGTAGAGTTCGAAAGTCGCACCGACAGGCGAGTTAATTGAAGTTTTTACAATACACTGATTTTGTTGAATTGTCCGCAAAGCTTCCGCGGTTTTCAGCAACTCACTTTTGAAAGCTTCATTTCTGAATCATTTTTGAGAAATTGCCATCACCTTATCTATCAGGAGAAAGCGTGTTTCTCGATGTCTCTAAGCCTGTAGTTAGTTTGACCATGAACACTTTTTTTTCCTTTTTTGAATTCTTCAATATAACAAACTCAACACAGGCTGCCATGTACTAGTTTCATGTTTCCCTTCAAACTTGATCGGAAAAGTGCTGAAGCAAGTCGGTGTATCAACTAATATTTGGTCCTAAATCCACAAAAAATTCGCAGCAATTCAATACGCCTTTCTCGCGATGACAAAAGCTCCGAAGGAGATTAGGGTGAAGGCCGGATATCGGAGACTGACGAAGATCATCACGGTGTTTTGATGAAACCAACTCTGCATGAAACTGCTGAGCAGACCGTTCTTTGATTAGGCGTAACTGAGATGGGATTCCAAAATCTACAAGTGTCAAAGACCGTTCAAAGATGTCGACAAAGTGGTGCCGCCGACGCTTTCCCCTTTGCTGTGCAATCCCATCTCGCACTTCCAACCGTGCAAAAGTTGAACTAGCTGAGCTACAAAACTGTGCTGCAAGCACCTTGCGCAGTAGACCCCTTTCCTAACAACTGCCACTTTCCCAGCCACCTGGCTAGAATTCTCAAAGAGATCAAACGTTGAAATGGTGCATGGTGAAACGACTTTCGCCAGCTTCTTTCACCTTCAGGGCCGTAAGGTATGCTCTCCCAAATAGGGCAGGGTCCCCATCCTCGTAAGGTATGCTCTCCCCGAAATTCATGGACGCCATAGTCGAGGAGATCCGAACTGGGGCTCTAGCCCCGAAGAGCCGATGCGGCTGCTTTCGGGGACGCCATAGTCGGGGTGACCCGAATCGGGACGTCCCGACCCCGAACAGGAGAGCATACCTCACAGCCCCAGATCTCCAGGAATTCCACATCCAAATAAATTCAAATTGCCTCTTTCGGGCAGAGGCATAGGGACTGCAATAGTTTTTATTTCGACCAAATATGTTTGTTGGAAACGAGATATACGCTTTGAATTTGGGAGTCAAAAATGGCTGAAACTTTCCGGACAAGCCAATATTTCGCTGGTGCTCGAGTTGCTCACGAAATACTATCAAAGCGATGAAGCGTTGAAGGAAACGTGGTCCTTTCACGGCAAAACTTCTGAAATTCGAAATATCCCTGCGACTTCACGTATGGGAAATCGCACACTGATTGTGAGTCAATTTCCTAATCGATTTTGTAGCTTGTGCTCTATCAAAAGCGTCATCCCCGAGTAGATTTTTCATTGCGTACGAATAACTCTCTTCCTTGTAGCGCTCGACACGTGATGTTTAGTTCCACTGGAGCAAAACTGGCAGTCGTTCCAACGCCCAAAACCGAAGTAGTCCATCTGCCCAAGAAGGGTGCGCGCTCCTGTCACAGGGCGCCAAAAACCTGCTGTTCAAACTCGTGCAATTTAACCGCCATTTTTGGTTGTAGTCTTATTAATAAGTTGTGTTATAAGTCTTGTATAGATTGGAATACGTAATCTATTTCTGGATTAGATGGGGGCGGGGGTTATGGTAAATATCAAACCACTGATTTACTGGCAACATTCTAGATTGAACAAAGCCAAAAGGTTTAACAGTGATATTCATGTAAT
>KZ345609.1:41815-55845 GCA_002352805.1 Teladorsagia circumcincta
CCGTCGTCCTTTCCGTGGAGTCCTCCTTTAAGCAATTCTCAACATGTGAGGTCATCTGCCACCGCGGGCGAGGAGTCTCACCTTAGTTGCTCCACTTCACTTTACTTCTTCAATCAATTCTGCGGTGGGTAGTTTTGTAAAGATAGTAGCCTCGAAATAACGTCGTAATGGCCTACGATTCGTCGGGGACTCATTGGTCTCGAACCCCGCATTATCTTCCCGTGGTAGATTTCTTATGATGTGAGTTACTCGCTCGAGACCACTAGGTTTAAATTCAGCGAAGTGTGATAGAAGTCTTCCAAAATGTGGAGACAAAGTGTTTTTCTAATCTGCCCCCCCCCCCCTGTAGATTTTACGAGATAATGCTTAACTATCAGTCTGGCGGAAAGAAAATTTGAAATTGTATGCGAATTGGAGCAAGAAATTGCGCGACTTGCTAGGAAAAGCTTAATGAAGGATTTTTAAGAATACGCCGTCATTAAGTAGAGGGCTCATCAATGACCTATCTCTTTGGAGAAAATAGAGTTGCTGCTAACTGCCATGAAATTTTTGAAGAACAACGAACGCGGCGGTGCCCTCCTGCAGCTTTTTGTTGCTGCAGGAATTCGCAGCAGCAGTTCGAACCATAGAAATCGCTCGATTCACACGCCTCTCTCCCTCCTTCCTGTAGACTCGAAAAGTTTTCCACAATGGCACCTATTCTGTGTCCTCTAACCCGACTTTACTGCTCCTCACCACAGCGTAAGCCCGCTGCCCCAATTGCACCAGTCGTGCAGCTCAGTCGCAGTTCAAGGATTTATTTGTGTCAGTTCCCATGCATTGGAATTTTGCTATCGTCTTGAATAAGTCTCCCTTCAAAAGAGTACGTAAAGCCGTGAACGAGGCAGTGGTCCTATGCGTGCCGGTCCTTGTCGAGCTTGTTCACCATAGAGTGTGAAGAAATTCACTGCGATACCACAAATGTTTCATGATCAGTTTTAGGAGACTAATCGTCTTCTCGAGATTTCCCTCTATATATAGACGTCGCGAGGGCTGCTTGTCCCAATGTCAGTGCCAGGTTGCATCAGATGTCCACTTCTTGGGGCACTGGAATTTATAGGATTTCAATAAACCGTCAGTGCTGTTTATGAAGATGCGGCCGCAGCTGTGTCCTCATGCAGGGGCAGCTCGAACAATGCAATAAATTTGACCGTTTGGCCTGGCATATGTGGCACACGTGCTTCCCCAAAATATTGGGAATTGGAAAAATCGATATCGAAAAATCATTCACGCATGTGGTCAAGTCGAAAAACAACAACAATAATCGTGGTCTCCATTCCTTGGAAACCGCGAGCCTTGAGGGTATTCTGTCCAGCAAATGCTCTTAGTGCCTGAAGTGTCTTACCTCATTTCACAAGATAACATCGATTAGCATCAATCGATCTACAGTATATGAATTCGCAAAAAGCTAGGCGTTACGCTTTATTTACGATCAAACAGCTTATACTATGGTTTTCTCACCTGGTTTTTACCTAGGTCATATCCAGGTCAATGGGAGATTCATTTACTTAAGAAGGGTAAATTTTAAGTCATATTGGCATTATCAAACGGAAATAAAGATGCACTCGCATTCCGTGTCAGTTGGGGCCAGCAAGGATGTGAATGTAGTTTTTAAATACTAGGCGTGCTTTTCATACTATTTGCTATCATTCATTTTTTGCACCATGTGTTAACATCCGAGTAAGTGAGAAATTTAAGCGGACCGCTTTGACACCGATTTTTGGTTTATCTGTTGAAGCAACAGTCTCAGAACGAATTCGAGGCGTTGAGCGGTCGGTGACAAAGTTGTAGGTGATGAGTTGACTGGTATTAGAGAAAAAACAAAGAAATCCGCCGGCGAAGTTTTTAAACAGGTTTCACCTGGTGGACGAGTTGTCTGAACTCTTGCTTCCCCGGATTTCAACCGCATTTGCCCTAATACAGTTAGAGACTTATGCATCATATAAATATAGAAATACAACAATCAAATGAAATAAGCAAGTAGAACCGATGAAAAAGATGCGGCAGTGATTGGCAAATGGGCGTTCCCTAAGATCCTAGAGACCGCCCCTTTCAACGGCGTCTTCCTGGCTTCTTTGTGGCTTCCTAAGGAGAGTTTTTTGGTTAGTGACACTTCCTATGGTCTTAGTTAGGGCTAGCGCATCATCTCCACAACATAGCATAGAATTTTTAGAACCGTGCTGTGACTGTTGCTTTAACATTTTTCATCTTCTTGTACGTTTTGTTGTGCCAATTAATCATAGTTGCCTTTTCATAACTCTTGCATGATGGGAACTCATTAGTATCTAGTTTTCCTGTCAACTACACCAAGAGGCTGAGCTTTCCTTAACTCTTTGGTGGCAATGACACCTATCGGCGGGTGGCACTCTGTCTACCGCGTGGGAAAATGGCTCCCGTTTGTGGGTGCTGCCTTGAAATTTTCTTGTTTCCGTTTTAAAAAATTTTGACATACCAGCAATTGTTAGCAGGCTTCATAATCACTTCTCCTCTATTGGACAGAATTTTGTACAGTGGAGGAAGTAGCACTCTTACTTAATTGACATTAACTCGCCGGCGTGGAATTTTGTATAGTTAGGCTGAAGATTAATCACCTATCGAAGCTTCTTTGCCTTTTCATAGTCTTCAGACACAGGAAGTGCTTTGAACCGTATAAAAAGTTCCACTGCACACATTAACTTTCAAGGTTTTTACCCTCCATCCAGTTCATATCCAAGTCCTCCTTTGAAGCTCCGAACTCTTTATAACAACTTATAATAAGAAAGACTAAAAGTGTAGGCATGTCTGAAACATTTCCCAAATCGAAAAACTGAAAAAAAAAACCGAACTTCGGTCGAAAAACTGCTCTGGGGACAATTTACTTAATGATTAGCGAAAGTTGGGCCCACCAAAAAGAGGTATAGTCCCACGAGCCCGCCACGTGCAAGTACGCTTGCGTTGAAGAGTTCGGCTCGTTGGAACAAATCTTTATGAGCGAACATACCAAGCTGTTTTCGACAGGATTGACCTATTTCGGCGGCTTGTTGTTCAAACGTCGCGCTGATAGTGGTTGTGATGAGAGTGTCACCATCACAGAATTGGTTGTTTTCAATTTGTGCTAGGTTAGGAAATGTGTAAGAATGTTTATGTCTGGCTCAAGAATGGCGTCAGAAATTGTGGGTGGTAATAGAAGACCTCCTCCTATTTCCAGCGTCTGCTTCATCCATCCCTCCAGATTTCAGAAATTCTGTTGGGGGATTGGCACTCACTTTTGACGTTTCACAGGAAGGGAGTATATAATACAGCGAATCAGCCACAATTTCTGTAAACACTTAATACATAAATTCCTTGAGAATCCTTTTAAGTTCAAAAACATTGAGAAGTCCCTCAAGCCGATTGCTCTGCCGCGGGCCCCTTATTCACTCTAAGAAGACCAAGTGTGACCCCTACGAATTTCGCGACTGACTCAGGCCTATATGTGATCTGTTGACTGTTCTCATCTATATTTGGTAATAGTTGATCATTGTTGTCATTGAAAACCTCCATTATGCGTTTCGCATGATCAGTTTTGTTTAGATATCGTGGAGCGCAGTTCACATAAGATTATCCAGAAAGGTTCAGGTCACGAGGTTACGGGTAGATGAGGAATAGGAGGAAAGTGGCCCCGTCAAGAACAGTATGGTAATAGGAAACGAAGGTCTTTCTCTAATGAATTTTTGCTATAAGGTTTCGATATCAAGTCTTGAGAGACTTTGACTTTCCAGTGCACTATAAGTAGGACATACCATTGAATGGAAGGACGTGTGTGACACGCTTTCTACTCGCTGCCCCACGTTGGAGAGTGTCCTCAGCATTTCAAAGACTATTTTTCGAATAGTTTACAACTTAGCAATAAATCCTTATCATGCGCAGCAGCGCTCGCCCTGAGTGCTTCCGTTTCGTATTCGGCGGTTTCTTTTGCTTTCTTTCCCACTTTCGGTCCGCACCACACCTCGGCCTCTACTAGCGACGCAAGTTAGCACTCCAACTTATCGGTGTCTCAACGACGAGTGGTGGTCACTTGTCACTAAATTTCTCCCACATATTTCTTCGTATGCTTCAAATGGAAGGTCCTCAATTTTAAATGAAGCTCCATGGATCTAATGAGTCGAAGTGTTAGAACCGCATATAGATGATGTCGTACCAGTTATCAACGTCCTTATCCGACCTTTCACCATCCCCCCCCCGCTTCCAAAGGGTAGCAGAGATAGTGATAGTAACGATCAACCTCTTCATCGCCTGCTGTTTCCGTGATGATTCATGTGACAAATGATTGTTTTCATAGCAAGACATTAGACGGCCGATTTCAATTCTTGTCAGATTCTGAAAAATGGATTCGTTATCAGGCAGTCACTTGCGATCTTATGATTCACTAGCGCAGAAAGAAGTTCGTCGTGCGGCAATGTCACTATCTGATAAGCTATCGATACTAAATCAGAAAATGCCACAAAAAGTGTGTGTTCATTGATGCACACGACTTGGGAGGTTACCACGACCGAGAGGTCCTGCTAAGTGTTTTTATTGGCACTGCCAAGATCTTCTACCTTCTCTCCCTGTATCCTTACTATTCACTACCTGTCTGCTACCCTGATATTCTCTCACCACTAGTTTTTTTTTTCGTTTTTTTTCTTTGTTTTGCAAGAGGCATCACAGAGATTAGTGAACTGGATGAGGGGGGATGTAACGAAGGTAGCTAGAAATTTTGAAAATGGACGCTGTTCCCCATTCCCCCATCCTCGATCACCATAGCTAGTGTTTAATACTACCTCACTTCACACGCTGCAATGTCTGTCCAGAACTCCAATATCCTCTCTTGAAGTACTCGAATTTCCCAGGAATATTCGTCAAGAAATGTTATCCCATACCGCCAAACACAACCTCTTCTCGAAAATCATAAAATTCCGTTCGCACTTTCAAACGAAGGGCTCGCATTTGTGGCTTTGGGGAGAGGGGTCGCATTTTAGTGTGAAGCAATGTTATCGTAATGGGAGTGTGGTGGTATGGTGGTAATTAAAGGGGTCGCGCTTGGACGGGTTTTTGAATTTTGTGATGTTTTACGAAGGTAATGAGAATTAGACAGAATTGGTGGATTGCCTGCTTCACGATACCAATCTACCCCCTCCCCTCCCCCCGTCCGCGCTCCCTCCCCTCGACGGCCATTTTGGAGGGTTGGGCTGTGTCGACTGGTTTCAGAATCAACTACCATAGACACAGCCATGATAGTGAGAGTGGTGGTCGGAAAAAGGAAGGGGGTTTTATTGAGGAGCCTCCTGAAAGTGATGGTGGGGTAGGTCGCATCGAGCCTTCTTGAGTGGAGGGCGGGGCGGTCGCAAAATTTTCGAGAAAGTGCGAATGTGACTGTTGACCATGGTCCCAATGGATGGTTGACTCAAGGGAAAGGGGCGCAGGGGAAGGAGTGATGGAGAACGAACGTTGGATGTATTAGTGATCCTAGATACTTCTTTGAGATTATTTTCTGGGATAGATCAGCGTTTGACAGCAGATGAGGATAGTTGGGAGATATTGTCCTAAATTATTAATGTGTTTCTTTATGAACGTGGTTGTTGGTTATATCAAATCTATGGTAGCGTCAATTAGCAGTGGGACTGTGCTCAATCGTTGAACCGTAGAAGTCATAGTTTCATAATTTGTGGTTTTGCCTTCTTCGTGAGCCTCTTTCAGGGTTTTCAGAAGAGTGTGCTCTATTTCGAACTTTGAGACCTCAACATGTTCTTCAGTGGCTGATTCTGGTGGTTCCCATGAGATATGTGAGACTCGCAGGAAATCTTGTGACCTACATTTGCGAGGCCATGTGTACCCTTGAAATGAATGCAGTCGCTTAACGCCCGCTATCCATGCGGAAGATGAATGGCTCGTTTGGATTCTATCCAGGCGGTGAGAAAGACAAACGGTCAATAGCCTTCCACCCGCGTCGTCAGCTCCTCTGCTGGCGCCGGCAGTCCTCATGTCAGTCATCCATTGGAGTTTTCACCATTAGACTCCAACGCATTCCTTTGAAGCGCCAAAACTTCACTACTGGCTTGATCTAATGCATAGACATGAAGACTAGTTTTGGTCTGCAGACTGCGTTTTCAGGGTGAGGCGGGGGGAGGGTTGGGGGGGGGGAAATTGAGAAATGGAAAATAGTGTATGACAGAGGGGAAGTGGAAATCATTCATTCAAGCGGTGAGAAGGGAATTCTGTCAGTGTCATGTTGATGACAGTTCACCTTTTATAACCAGATCCGGTTTCTCAATATTCCACTGTCCCCTCCATTCCGGCGATCAATATCTGTATTTTTATCGAAATACCAACAACTAGAAAGGTAGAAAATGCAGGCCTTCAAGTGAACTTGTTGTCGTGGGTGTGGTCCTTGATCGGTAGGATTTCTATGGAAATGAGAGCATTTCGGCGGCGATTCCCATTCAAGGTAGTTTGGAGATAGCAAAGCGCTTTGAGATAGCAAAGCGCTTTGGTGTATCGTTTCGTCCTCTTTATACAGCGTTTTACACCCCTTAGTAGTATTTCACAGCAACGGGCGATTTCCAGCGCCTTTAAGTAGATTACCTCGAAGTCCTTTTAAGCCCATCAGTGCAATTACTATCGTTTTTATGCACATAGCCAGTATTTTCTCATTACATTCTCTGGAGCGTAGCCATCGAGTGAAGCGTTTGCGCCGTCTTGTTTCGCCTTCTTATCTCGCTTTCCTTTCTGTCCTCTCCGCTGTCTGTGTGTGTGTGTGTGTGACTCAGAACGCATCTTGCGGACGGGCTTGTCGCTGCCGCCGTGCGCTGGTTCATCGCGCTCCTCTCGTTTAGTTGGCTGAGTCATCGTGGCTTTTTGGACCGCGTCGCGAATGAGACTGTCGTAGGCTCGTTTCAAGTATCTCATCCGTTGTTCGTGCTTGACTCGATCGCCGTCGACTTCGAGTAACCACTAAGAGTGCTCTTTTCGTGTGAAGGGTGTTTGTCACTATGATATTTCAACGCTTACCTGCTAGCTATTCGTTTGTAATCTTTTTTGACTTTCACTTGATCAATCATAGACCGAATCCACAGATTCGCTACTGGCGAGTCGCTGGACTTGCAAAGCCCAACAGCGGCCATGTGTTGATCCTTTATAATACTCTGTTTGACTGTCTGTTTAACATCTTGTGCTTTACGAGGTTGTTTGGTGGAACATTTATTTCAAGAGGCTAACGTTTCGACTCAGTCGTCATCATCAGAAGCCGACGGTTCCACCGTATGACCGGAAAAGTCCGCTGCCACACTAGAGCGCTAGTCAGTTAAAAGCTTTAGACTAGCAATCAAGCTTTATAATAGTCTTTTTATAGGTTAAGATCTTAAGATTTTCTTAAATGATTTCTGTGCCACTTTAACCCTCATTTTTCCACCCCTTCACTATTTCCACCTGCTCTTCAACGAATCTGCTTATGCTCTCCCCTCACTGCATTTAGTCCCTTAGTCATCCGCAGAGGGATCTCCTCTCCTCCTCTTACCCAACGAGTGGGATAACTCCATTTTATCCATTAATTTTCTAAAACTTCATATTTGTTGTTTTTTTTTGTGCTGTCCTTTTGACAGCTCTAGGTAATGCAATCTTCGAAATGTGTGACGTCGTACTTCCTTAAAACACGATCCTTCGTTTTTAATCGATTAATTGGTATCCAGTCTTGTTTGACGGAGCGCAGGTTTAACGGGATTTCAATTAACTATCGTGATTCGCTGTGATAAATGCAAACTCAAATGGGTCTTATCATGGGAAATCATCGTCGGAGTTTCATTTCGCATATTAGAGACGAAATGCATTTCCCGAGTTTATTTTTTTTTGAGCGTGGTAGTTAGCGGTGATGAGCAAGAGTCTTGCTTGCTTGGCTGGTGTGCTATGTCCTTATACAGTAACAGTCAAAAGTGTTTGCCGAAACCGTACTTCGTGCATAATTTCGAGCTCCCCCACTTTCTTCACACTTTTGGGCGCAGCCGAGTCGATAGTGCCTGCGATCTGTGGGTAAATTTGAAAAAGCACCTGCGGTGCCCGCGAACTGTGTTGATGGACGTTTTGAAATTTGCCTGCACGCTTTGCGGGCACTACCGACTCAGCCGCGCTCGCTGCGGCCGCCCTAAAAGTGTGAAGAAAGTGGGGGAGCCAAAATTTCGTTCCCACCTGAACGGTTTCGAGTAATGATATGGTTTGTCGTTTGCTGTCTTCAAATGCTTGAGTCTTGAGCATTCAAGGCATATGGAAGAAAAGCCTCCAGTTTATTTTGAGCCTTTTTTTTTTGAGGACTGTACGGGAATACGTTTCGGCGAACACTTTTGACCACTACTGCAATTCAAGCGAAGTGGACGGTTCTTCGAGCCTTGATTTTCTGAGATCGGCAAGCGAAGCGAAATCGAGTAGTTTTCGATTTTCTGCGCGACTGTGACCTTCGCAGTGTATAGTAGCCCTTAATAAGATTTTATTTGATTCCGCAGACTCAATCGAGGCCGTTCCGTAGTACTATGTCACGAATAGCGCATTATGCACGTCAAGGAGGGAGTAGTTATGTATATGTAACCAGTTATTTGCTCACCTTTATCGAGAGTGGCTGGCTGTCGCTACCCTATTGAGCAATGGCACAAATATTGCAATAAGTACATAAATGCAAAATGTTGCGGTCTTGCAACTGTTCTCAATGCGCGATCGAATTCTCTTTGACAGAATTCCGCAAGGAAGAGTCACTGGCTCAAAAACAAACAAAAGATCCGTTGAAATTCCCCGACAATGGCTCGTATTTGACGTGTTGAAAGGGAAGAAGTGTTGGAGCAGTGTGTAAAAGTGAGCCATTGATTGGATGGTTTGAGTGGGAATTTTCAAGGGATGTATGATTTTTTCCTCCTTCTTTTAATCAGGGTCAACTGTTTTTACAGAGATAGTGAATGTAAAGGTAAATGATAGGGAACGGGTGGGTTAAAATTCGAAGAGAAGGTATAGACAAAAGGCTTCTTCATCATTACTTTGCTTTTGGCCAAAACTAGGTTGCTTTTTGTTTAATAGAAGAACATAAAGTTATCACTGACTTTTGCTGAATGAAAACCTATCCCGTGAATTTTAAAGAGGAGTCTGGCGGACCTAGGAATCGAGCAGATTTGGCTCTATAATATAATTTTGCTTATTTTACAAAATCTTTGGACCAGCTGACTATGAATCCCACCTCATCAAATCTCTTCTTCAGGGATTCTATTCCACAAGGATCAACTAATTATGGTCATTTAAAACAACATTCTTAGCAGGGTTCTAACCTTCGATACTTTTGGTGTGGAAAGATGCGCTAGCCCCAATCAAGAACGTACGAAGTGTGATGGAACAAAAAAAAACTCAAAAGCCGCTAAAAACGTAGCCGAACGGCTTTGAAGTGGGCGTGGTGACAAATTGACCGAGGGGATTGCGGCCATTTCCTCACCGCTGGCTCAGTAAAATATTTAAATGCCGCATTTCCTCCATGATTCTCACGGGAGGTTAAGGCATGGTTCAAAAAGAGATGGTCTAAGGTTTTGCCCTTTTCTCTGATAATCAGGCCGAAACTAGCCCCGTTTTTCAACCTAACCACTTTTAGTGATTGGGGAAGAAACGATTTTGGAGCAATAATACGGTAGTCTGAATTTTGTCATCATCAGATGTAGAACCAGCTGTTAAACGACTGTGACTGTTTCCCGAGAAAAAGGTCGGATTCAAAGTGGTGGAATGACGTTGTGTATGTGTCACAATTAAAAATGCTTTTTTGAAGATGTAACACTTGTGCCAGGCCGATAAGGAGGACGGCGACAACGGCACATTAATTTTAATGTTGTGGTGGAACGTGTTTTTCGTAAGTATGAAGTAGTAACGGCGAAAGCTGATAGATGAATGTGTCGAAATCGCGATTTGAAATGTGAGAGAAACACGCAAGCAGGACAGGTGAGGTGATCGAGGGAGTGGTGATCACAAACTGATAATGACAAACTGGATTGGAGGCAGGTTTATAACTTGCAGGCAATATTAACTTGCAATTGGCTGAGATCGAGCCGTTCTGTCATCGCCGACCGTTTCCCATCGAATTAGAGAGGAACTCTCCCTCGGACTAGATCACTCGGTTGGCTGATTTTTGGGAGTTCCAGCTTATGAACTGTGAAGTTCAATGGGTGCCTCTATTCATATCTTACAAGGGAAGTACGGTAGATCGAAGTGGCCGTTTGAAATGGGATGTATACCACTCGATGCGTCTTTGAACGCTGATTCCAAGCCCGCCTTCAAAATCTGCTAATCGGTTCTCTGAACTGAGCTATGAAGCAAAACAGCGCAACTGCAGTGGGCATGACACACAGTCAAAATGTCGTAGTATCGGTCCCTTGTTGTGTTAACTGTTATCCATTCTTCATAGAAACAGCCAAACGGCTTTCCCTAGCTTATTTGACTGAATTCCTGAAGAGAGTAACTCAACAATTACGATAAGGGACCGATCTTCCGACATTTTCACTGTGAGTCCCGACCAGTATGGTTACGCTGTTTTGCTTCATAACTCCATTTATAAAATCGTTTAGCAGATTTGGAAGGTAGATTTGAGATCAGCGTTAGAAGACGCATTAAGTGGTATACATCTCATTTCAAACGGCCACTTTGACCTTCCATCCTTCCCTTGTTAGCTCATTCACAAGTATCTTCCTTTCTGAATTCTATGCACAATTTTTGAATCGTATCATTTCATTGATTTGCTAGCCAGGAAAAGGTTTGTTGGAAAGTCATCTCTCAGCATAATTCAGTCGAACGTTTCTGATTACATTTTGTTCTCGTCATGCTTCCAGAATTTGCTTTTTTCTCCTCCGTTTTGCCCAAACTTTATGTAGTCTGCTCTTGTTCAGCCTTTGTTTGTGTCAGTGAAGCGCTGGTTGTGTCGTCTTTTCATTTTTCACAAGGTTTTCACAACATCATCTCAAACCGAGAATCTCTTTTCAAACTTCACAAGATTGCTGGGTGAACAAGTTTATGCCTCACGTGGGTCTCGAACTCGCATCTCTCGCATATCGGGCAAATGCGTTACAAGTTAAGCTGCCGGGGCACCATTTTGCTCTAACTAACTCCGGTAGCGTAACTTGTAGCGCACTTGCCTGGTAACCTGGTAAGCGAGATGTGCAGGTCCGTGTCTGAAGTGGGAGTTTTGTTAACCCGCATTCTTGAGAAGTTTGAATGAGATTTTTGGTTTGTGATGATGTGTAGGCGTGAGAAATATAAGGGGTTACAAACATTGCGGGTCGAGGGGTGAGTAAGTTGCATTCATAGGAAGGAGGGGGATCATGTTTTGGCAGGAGGAAGGCAAGAGAATCTCAATGTGAACCTAGGATCAGGTTCCTTGCTTGATCGTATGTGGAATTTAAGCTTTATTGTCACTCTTGAATATTCACTTGTAAAATCTTTCTTTGAATGATGATTCAGAAATGATGGAAAACGAGCGAGAGGGGGATTGAGGAAGAGTGTGGGTCGTGATTACCTGTGCTCTTATCGGAAATACTATGTTGTAATATATGGCATTTCATTTGCATGTTTTGATGCTACCAAAAACTTTTTGTATACTATGGCACAATTTTTTCCGTACGATACGTACGAGAGTGACCGTTTTTATCTGATCTCGTATTTTGGATCACTATAATTTCATGAAAACCGTGCATCATCGAGTTTTCCATTACGTGATCGAAGCAACTTTCTCACCGTAGCACTATTTTTAAGAATCGTGACATTCTTGAATGACGTTATCATCGAATATTTCAAACGGAAATGCTGCTAGTGGTGCGTTTTGTTGACTTGCTGCTGCCTCTTGGCAGGCTTTGATAGCGATCCGCTGACCATTCATCTTCTACCTCAGCACTGGAGTTTCCGCATCATTCACATTGCGTTTTCACGAGTTGAATGCTTCATCAATTGATCGAAATTTTTGAGTTGCGAGCTACTTGCTTGATCCGCCGATACCTACCGATGCCACCGTCAGCGTAAGAATCGGGCACTAGGCCTCACGAGTGGCCTTACCTCCACCCAAGCGTGAGGTGCAAGAAATCAAAGTGGAACAGGGGTTGTGGCGGGGGTGGTCGCGCCCTTTATGGAGAGAGGTCGTAAAGATAGGTCATTCGCGGAAACGAACAAGCTATAAATGTTGCGCGGATAGCGGTGATGTCGAGGACGAGAATGGTGCCGCCGAATCCTCCCTTCTGATTATCCTCCTTTATTCTCTCTGCTCAACGTGTGCGTAGTTGCGGAGAACTGGGGCTCGTGTTTTGAGGAAGGAATTCAAAGAAGGGACGGTCGCTTTCGTGGGGCCCTCACTCGCTCCTGCTGAACCCTGTCTCCTCACTCTTTCCACCTCATTTCACACTGCGATACAGTTTTTCTCTCATTTTGGTCATTGCATTCCCGACAAATAACGACCACAACTTCTACATCTCTCTTGTCTTTGAAACTTGAGAAGACTTTGCCTGACATTTAAGTATGCAACTCATTCTTGATATACTCTTGGTTTACATCATATTTGCTTCGAAATGATCGCCGCCGGCGAAAATGTCCACGCCTGCGTTTGTGGGTACCGTTCTACATATTTTTTCTGACTTCCTATTCTTCCTTTCTTTATGAAGTAAAGTGTTTGTGAAGTGTATTCAAAAACCATTATATCTTGGAATCGGCGGCTATGAAGGTTGTTTGCCTATCTCATAATATCGCGTCATTCCTTTATTAGAGGGCAATCGCATGTTATACATCAATTTTTGCGCTATTTTAAGCGTGTTAGTTTTCTTTAGAAGGTAGGTAGTAGGGAATTCTTCCATCAGATAAACCGCTACCGCTTTATGAGTCGGTTTGTCGGTATGTACATAGGACGGTGTGGCGGCATGTCAGCATGTTTGTCCTTACGCATGATATGATAAGGCAGCTAGTGGATAAATCAACCGCAAACAAAACTGCGGAGCTTGCAGGGCAGGTTTTGCACCGTCAACCCTTCGTAATGACATGATTTTGACATTACTCCGGCTGCTATTTAAATATTCACTGAGCACACTATCGGGCATTCCATATGGTGCTACCGTGGCAGCTGGAAAGATTGCGAGGTTGATTGCGGGGAGGATGGGGGGGGTGGGAGGGGAGTGAACCCATCTGCTAATAACACTACTATGGTCTAAGGGTAAGTTAGAGCTGAGATGCCTCGCTAACGTGACGATATGATAGTGATAGCTTCATTCCAACTGTTATGTTTACACCCAACGAGCATAGTTTCGACTATTGCCTCAGTTCCTCATTGTGCTGTTGCCACAACCCCGGTGGGGGGGGGGAGAGACAAAACTGTTCGTTCATAACCTACTAACTTCAACCTATGTTTTCATGGATCCTCCGGCTGTAGTTAAAGAAATGTAAATTTTTGTGAATTATTTGATAATTTGATGCAAATGTTCGCCTATCAACTATTAGGTTGATGCAGGTTCTATGCTGATTTAATTATTGCGGCTTTTTTTCAACAGGTCTTATTCAGCAAAAACGAAAAAAATATTTGACAAAATTATGTTTGAGTGATTACTCCTGGGCGTAGTCACCATCCTCTTCAAGAACTGCTTCCCGTTCCGCTGT
This sequence comes from Teladorsagia circumcincta, assembly GCA_002352805.1. Taxonomy (NCBI): domain Eukaryota; kingdom Metazoa; phylum Nematoda; class Chromadorea; order Rhabditida; family Trichostrongylidae; genus Teladorsagia; species Teladorsagia circumcincta. The sequence goes on from KZ345609.1 coordinate 55,487, forward strand.
CGGCCAATTCCACGAGTAAAGAAGTCACAATTTTTGGAGGCGATCTACGACATATGGTCAGCATCGGCCAGCAAGTCGTCCAACTCGTCATAATTTTTTTCATTTGTCAATTATCGACGGTATCGTGGTAGTCTATAGGAAAATCGGCCGGTGAATATCCATTCTGAATATCTCGGACCGTCCTTCAAGTTGGCTTTTGTTGACTGTTCCCTCCCTGAGAAATTTGTTGAAATCGCGAAATCTCTGTCGCCTTCCAAGTTTTGTCAAAGTAATAGAGCATAATGTGGCAAATATGAAGATGCGTTTCGGTAAGCTTTTTTGATAATGAAGAAATAAGATTATTTTTATAAGAAAATAAT
>KZ345611.1:66587-77153 GCA_002352805.1 Teladorsagia circumcincta
AATGAAGAAAAAACGAAAATAAATCGTCGACAAGGCCAAAAAGAAAACCTCGCTCCCCGGCTGTGAACAAGACCAGCTTGGGAGAGGAGCACGTCCAAACGAGTTTTTCGGATATGCCAGCTAATCCTTCGGTTGATACGGCAATCATTTTAGCTGATTTCACACGTTATGCCGGCCATGCAATCTCGGATAGTGGGCGGAGGGAGCAGGGATAGGCGGCGGGAGCGGTAAATACATGCCCCGGGGCCTTATTACGGCTCCGTTCGCGATTCTGAGCATGGCAACGTCTTTGTCGGTGCGTAGCAATGCACAGAAACGACAAGAGGGCTTGATTTGGTCCACTGAGCCTGACTTGTGGCATTAAGGTGTATGTTTTTACTGAGGATAATAATAGTAATAGGCCCATAAATGAGCGTAAACCTGTGAGCCCAATAAGGATCGCCGGGGTGGTGGTCCTCCACCCATACCATTGGAATACTAACGCGGTCTGCAGCGCATTTCCTTTCTCCCCCTTTTTTGACTCTGAAGTCGTTTTCAGACGATTTCCGCTTGAACAATGGTTTAACGAGTGCAATTAAAGCTCCAGGGCTGGAAGCTAATGGGCTAAGATGAATGGGAAAAATGACCAGGGAGTGGAATATACGAGCTAGTTTTTTTTTGACCAAAGAGGTTTTTTTAGTGAATTTTCATCGGTGTCCCCCAAGAGGCCCACCGCGCGGCGAAGGAGGAGACGCGACGCGGCAAAGGAGAAGTCGCAGCGCGTGTTGTGCGATATGAGACGTAGTATGGTACACTCTATTTAACCTGACGCCTAACAGCTACAGTATACGCTGCGTCTCTCCCTTCGCGGTGGGACTCTTGGGGGACCCCTAATTTTCACATACGTTAGCAAGGTGTTTAATGATGTTGGCATTTCATTACATATATTTCATAATATTAGAGCAGTGAATGTAATTTTTCATTAATTCTACCACAGGGATTATTGTTTGCTTCTATAAGAATTATCTGCCACAGTTATCATAACTACGGCGATCATTACAGCTTTACATTATGCCTTACTTTAAGTAGTCATGCAGGAGCATATATAAAAGAGGTTATGCTCAAAATGGCTAGAAGGTCATCTTATTAGGTCGAAGAGGCATCAAAAAAGCATACCATGGACTGCATGAAAGAGATGGAAAGGCATAAAAGAAGGATCTCGCTGAGATTGATTTGACGGTGAAAGAGGCCAACTCACCTGAGGAATTCGGTGAATCCGTGACTCGTCGGGAATTGAGAAATTGAAAGCAGGAATGTTTCCAGAAAATATCTACTGTTTCTGCTTCACGAAAGTCGGGAAATACCTTGCCAGCTCAAATTTTCCAAATCTCAGGAAACTTTTTTTTTCAAGTTTGTGAAAAGGGAGGGGAAAGAAGTGTAACACTTCCTGGGATGTTGATCTGAGGCTTCAATTCCTCTTACAGGCTGGCTTCGTTAACTATCCGCTGGCCTATCAGGCCACCATCAAGAAAAAGAATGAAGCAAAGGAACCCATTAGAAAACGAAAAAGAAAAATGAAGAATGAAGAATGAAATGAATGAAATGATAGATGAGACTTCAAAAGGTTTTCCACCTTGACTAGCCGAATGCAAAAAAAGTTGGAAGACAAGCGAAGGAGCCTCCAGCTTCAGCAGATGCTTTCAGAGCTGAGCGGATTAAAAGTGCACTGAGGGCGACGAAAATGGGGGCATTCGATTAGGAAATTGGCTGTCGACCAGCTATGGACCTCCCGACTCCGAAGAGGTGCGCAAGACGGCGAATTCCATCCCAGACGAGAATTAATAAGCGAAAAGGAGCTAAGCCTATTCGGAAAACTTGGCCGAAATGGACTGAATACATGCCCTCGGGCAAGAATCAATGGTCCCACTTTGGGATACACCGCCGACTTGGCCGCCGAATCGGCCGCGGCGGTCGCCTCACAAAACGGCTATCGTTCACATTCTCATTTATGGGAAGAGGGCCGAATTATTTATGGAGAGAGTATGGCGAAGCGACGTGCGAGCAGATGTTCAGCGAGGTGTTCTTTAGGGCCGAACGCTAGCGCGGGGGTCCTTGACGATGACAGAGAGGTGATTAAATCTTCTGGACCAAGTCGAAGAGGTCGACGACTCTCCGAAAACGCTTGAAAAGCCATATTACGAGGGAAATACATAAGGCTAAATTATTCTGAAACATTGCGATTTTTTCAAAATTTTGAATTCTGTGGGAACTTTTCAATAAATAAAGTTCCAATAAATTTTCAGTAATAAATTCCATCGAAAATGGTAGAAAAATAGGTGTTCGGGAGTTGTGTGCTGTTAGAAGTTGTACTGTTCTGAGATTATCTCCCTATAACGAAGAGAGGGAGGGGAGGAAAAGGGAGAGGAAGGGTTCATGCAGTTGTGTTGGGGGCAGGTCTCGAATCCATGCCCTTTTGATCTAATACGCTTTAGCGCTAGGTCCACTTCGCAGCAGACTTGCAAGGGGTATAAACACAGCCTTGGCTGTGGCCTAGCTGTCCTATACAAAGGGTTCTGTCAAATATATGGGCATATTATTGCTTAATGAAAGCGGAAGTGCGATGCAGAAGTTGTTCGATCTCCTGCTCGGTTTTGGAACAGAAGTTCACCACCAACGCTAATACGGGGCGAAATTCCGTGTAATGTCGCAATTGAAAAATTTCTAGTTTAACATTCAAACCATGTGCCAGTTAGTTCAGGTGCTAACTTATTGAAATTCGCGCCTTAACCGTTTAAATGAAAAAATAAAGATAAATTAAAGGGCACCGCCAGGTATCAGCCTTTCAAATCAACAACGACCTTCAGTGAAAGAAACATTTTATTGTGAGGAACTCGGTTGGCTGCAGAACTTTGTCATCTTCCCTCTTTGAACAAAATATTGCAGCCGACATTTCGTGATAAGCAGTGGTCCATGTTGTTGAGTCTCTTGCAAATGCGCCGTGCACCTGGGTTGCATAAAAAGACAAAGGCTTGCGGGTGTCTTCAGCGAGAAAATTTTGTAGGGGAAGATCGCGTCGGATGTTGTAGAGTGATTTCCTCTCATATTATTGTAAAGGAATAAGCACTAGGTGGAGCCTATCAAAAGGTTGGTCAATCTAAAGGACTGATAGGAGGAAGGGCCGCCAGGACAAGCTGCTTGTCCCTCTACGTAGGGCAAGTAGAAACTGCGCTGGTAGACTGGGAGACGGTAGAAGCTGTGAGCAGATTTGATTCACAATTCAGTACAAAGCGTACAAATAGTATTCGCTCATGCAGATTCGAACGGCACACATTTCCTCTTCGGAAAAATCGTGAAATATTAAAACAATCAAAAACAGTCAGAAAAAAAATGGAAAGAAAATTGATTACAGATTGTGGAAGAAAATTTTTCTTCCACAATCTGGAGTGTTTTGGAAGAAGAGCGATGCAGCTTCTAGCGTTCGTTATTCGTTGCTCCCCTTCGTTATGAGCACAAGGCTAGAATACTATGATTTGTTCAGTTTCCGCCTGAGGGCACCCGTAGGAAAAAAATACTTCTTTGATTTGTTTTGTTTTGCTCATGCTCACAGCAAAACAAAACGTGTGCATGTCCATGACTTGGAGTCGATGTTATAGCTAATCCTTGAAATTTATTTGCTCAGAAGTGGATAAAATATACCCTTGCATTGAAATATTTCGAGCTGCATGTTGACCGAAACAAGTCATGGCACATCCAATGGTTCTGGGGGTAATCGAACTTCGAACTTTGCAATCGCTGATGGGGCGCCCCCAGCTACGGCGTCACCTCCTTTCTAATCGTAGGGCACAGTTTCCGATTCCGCTTCCTCTCAGACAGTACTGTCACCTAATCGGATACCCTGAAATCGTATAGATAACAGCGATCAGTAAATAAGAGTGGTCAACGATGGGAATGAGGTAGGAATTGAAAAAAAAGCTAAGTCGATTGTTTTTCATTCATTATTCATAGAGCTGCTTGTTGTTGTGGAAAAGTGTAAAAACTTTAAAAAGGTTATCAAAAAACACAGGAGTTTATTTCACAAGAACAGCTTGATAAATACACCATGAAAAAGCTGAGATAGGGCGAAACGGCGCCCTGGTAGCGTGACTTTTAGCGCACTTGCGCAGTAAGGGAGACGTGCAGATTCGAGTCCTGTCTGGGTCAAAAGTTTTGTTCATAACCCTGTACCTTGTGAAATATTCACAAGATGGATTAAACAGCAGTTAACAAAGAAAAGTACACGGTTGTCCTTCTTAGCAAAATTTTGACCGCTCTTATCTGTATGATTACACGGTATTTTGTTTTTTTAATTGGCAACAGTCGCGGAGCGAGGTTTCTATCAATATAAGCTGTTCATAAGCGGACGTTTCTATTTCGCGAATTCCGGATGAATTACTCCCAGAATTGGTTGATTTCCCCTCGATTTCCGGAATTTTGGATGTCTGCAATTTTGATGCTTCGCACCTATTTGTTAGCAGACTCAGGTCGAGAAGTCTAGCAAACGACTTTTAACGACTTAGAAGTCAGAATATAAAGCCTCGCTGCGTGCACGTTTTCCTTAACTGAGATTTACTTCTCAAAATCACTATCTTTAGACATAGTACAAAGCAGTTATTGGTTATATAAAAGCTCCAGGCATTGGTGTGCATTTCGACAACCACTATGACGGCTCGTAATCCGTCCAGAAATTGAAGCCACCCGACGGGTGCCATGGCAATATCTACAAAAAAGCGGCGAAAGAGATGCAATGTAATGGTATGTATTCTCAGAACAATACGGGGACTTTTCACTCCCCTAGCCCAGTAATAATGGGAACGATATTGTAGCAGAAGACGATAGACATTCAAGCGTCGCCAAAAGTTTCTTGCCAAAAGGTGGAAAAGTAATCTTGTTCGAACACATACATAGTTTATTTTTCGTAGGGAGGTTTCCATCTGGATTAAAGTGAAATTAGATTGGCCGAGCCAATTACAAGAGAAGGGTACGAGAACATGATATTTGTTGTAGTGGTCGTAAACGGCTGACTGGCGTTGATTGACCCGGGGAGGGGCTGCTGCTGACCGATGCGTCGAGGTCGACGAGATACAGTGATAAAACAACACATTAAACATGCAATAAAAAGGGGCGAAGCGAGGGTAATTAGGCGAACGAAACACGACCACCAACGAGTCAGGGGGTACAAGAGAGACGGGCCTTAGCGGATGGAGAATAGCACAAAAACCGCCAGTGTGTAGTGCAACTTCTGTTCGTGGTCACTAATGTTGTGGTTTTACCGGCAGGGTCGCTTCCAGGTAACCCAATTTTTGGAGTTTGACGGAGACGCTGCAGTGACGAGTGAAGACGACATCGTTCGCTAGACCAGAGGATTGAGTGCCTCAAGCCCGAATAAATCTCGTATGGAGCTCCATTTCGAGTTCCAAGGTATGGCACCGATTAGGTAAATGAAATGCAGACTCCTGGTCACCATGGCAAGCGGCAAGTGGTTGCTCCAACCACTTTTGCATGACTCCAGAAAAAACCAGAATGGTTGGCTGAATACGTGCAGCAACTTAGAAGGTCAGAACTGCATCAGTCCCATTATCACTTCCGCTATATGAAAGAAGAGAGTGGAGACGTTCGGGTTTTGCTGGTCTTGAGCTTGAACCCACATTGCTCCACCCCCCCCCCCTCACAATTATAGATATTAGTCGCGAAAATCGAAATTCATACTGAACCGAAGGGCATTTGAAAAACTGGAGAAAATCTTTGAAAAGAAGTATGAACAAGTTTTAGACCCCTTAATTGCAGCAGGCTTACCAATTCGAGATTCAGAAAAATGTGGTCCGATCTAGCCGCTTCAGAGATGCCATCTAGCACGGATGGATCATCTAATCTCCAAGAGGTAACCAGTATCAGAGAATAATTTGACCCTTTGACACCTTTGTGGAACCCATCGCGGTCGATCACCCACGCAAAGACCTTATCAATGTTTACGGGTTGAGTTACGGCATATTATGTGATCAAAGGGAATTGGAGGTGGCCGCAAACGAGCGTCGCGTGTTGATTTGACACCTCTTTGATGCCCCGCCATGGCCGTCATCTCCCAAGAGTGTCGATCGCAGGTGACACCTCGAATGGACCGCCAATCACCAACTACCGTAATCTGGTCGTCGTTCCGAAGGGAAATCTCAGTGGGGACTGCGAAAGTGCGCCAAAAAAGCCTAGGGTTATCGGTGGTTCGTAAATTGCTTGCCACTCTGTTCGATGGGCTGGTTAACATAAACTAGCGATTTATTGTCTTGGAAAAACTTTCATCCTATTGCCGAAAGGCCACTGTCTATCCGTGATAGATTCAGTTAAGCTTCGAGGGACCGGCCAAACGCAAATTCAAGAACTTTTAGGGTTACTAAATAGGAAGTCATCAAAGGTCTAGGATAGCAGTAGAGAAAGTTTAGAAAGGTATATGAAATGAATTTAGACTGCCTAGAGCCCTCCCAGTGGGAAACCCCGCGGAGGGCCTAAAAGAAGGCTTCAGAAAGCAAAAGGAACGAAGGCATTCAAAAATATTATAGCAGATAAACAAGAAAAGAGCATGACGGCATTCGTAATAAATGTGTTCAAAGTTCTCCCATTTGAGAAGATCCCTATGGGTGACCTCTGTGAAGTGGTACGTTTTTGAAAACATGGAGGAACGTTGCAAAAATTCAAAGGTTACCGACATCTCAGAGAAGAATTAGAGCTCTGATATTGGAGGAAAGATAGCGCGCGAATTGGAGGAAGGACAAAGGACATGTTTCATTGGCGAGCAAGAAATTAGATTCTGATGATTACGAGAACATCTCGAAAGGACATCCACATAAATGGCGAGGGCAGTTGGGTAAAGAAAAACGTGCACGAAGAGGTGCTAGTGAAAGCTGTGAGTTAATGGAAAAAGGTAAAAAAAAGGAAGTGGAAGAATGGGTTGCACTTCACACTAATGAAAAGACGAACATGAAAAACGAGGGCGCAGAAATTCGCAAAAAAAATTACAAAAAAACATAGGATTCACGACATTGCCCAGCCTTCACCGGGTGAGCCATGTATTCCTCTTTGATTATATTTATGCAGGAATCTGAGTATGAACTTGACCGCGATCTTCAGTTCTGTTCGGCTCGGCAGTTTCTTTTCGGACAGAAGCAGAGTAGCAGTACTACCGAAACCATGGAGGATAGAAACCTTGGTAGGTATGAGCAGGTATCGGAAAAATGACCGTCAAAGGTGTAATCTAACCGCCCTCTAATGACTTCACTGAAGGTAATTGTTGTGCAGTGGTCAGAGAAATTTGGAATATGTTTGGTTCTTGTTCCACAAGATCTGTCGTAGTTGAGGAGTTCTCTATTTTACCAGTTTTGATCATGTGTGGCACTAGAGTTGAAGGCGTTTTTACGATGAAGAGGTAGCTTATTGGAAGAAGGGTAAGAGGTATTCGGAACCGAACTGAAGACGAGAGCAGAGAGATGGCCCAGAACCCGAGGAATGGGACCCGTTGCTCACTCTTGAATTGCACATTTATGCGACTCTCATCGCTGTGCCCTCTTCAGCGCTGACGCTCTCTCTGCTATCCAATCACTCGTTGCGTATAGACCTACGGCAAGTGAGTAGATAGTCGATGGGCGTTCCGGGCCAACTGCGCCAAAGGGAAGGTCATGCTAGATTGGCGGATGCATACCCTTTGATACGAAGTGTTGATCCGCATCCTAGAAGCAAGTGTCAAGCGCGTGGCCCTTAAAAGTCATCGTCTCTTGTCGGAAAGCATTTGCTTCCAAAGAATAACCCGTGGGTTAGTGATGTATACAAACTGGGTATTTCGAAAGGTTCATTGTGAGGAGTTTGTACTCTATTTCACAAGAATGCTGGGTTGTGAACAAAACTTTCGCCCCAGGCGGGACTAGAACCCGCACCTCTATGTTGTACTTTATGTTTGAAGTGATCGCTATGTTGATATGTCCGTTGCGAGGTGACTTTCGTTCAGCTACGCTCCTGAATCCCACAATATGGCCACGATGGTATTCTTTCGCACGGTCACGCACTTCTAGTACTAGTCCAGGGATTGATCACTTTAGGCGTCCCAGCTCAGCGGACCCTGCGATTACGCGGGACTAACGCTAGGAGAAGAAGAGGCATCAGAGGTAGACCAAATCAATTCGGTTTGTGTATTTGTAATAGTGTAATGGTACGCAGTGGAGAATTAATATTTTTTACATTTAGCCGAGTGGTTTTGACAGCCACCAGACTTGACTCTGGAAATTATAGTGCACTGAAGTAAACATGTGCTGGCACCCGAATGCCGAGCAAACTAGTTGATACAGACAATTCTAAGTAGCTCTCCAAATCTGAGTAGAGCTCAGATGCATGGCGCACCCAGGACAGGTCGTTCGGCTTCCATCCGCTTGGAGTTTAGATTACGAATACTGGAAGTAGTAGATTCTACTAGAAGGAAACGATACTGTAATGATTTTTCAACAGATCCTTTTCACTATTTATAAGTCTGCTAGGTCTGCTGTCTGGTAGAAATAGGCTCCAAGGAAGTCAGAATGGGACGGAGAGACTTCTTGTATGGTATGTTTCCCTGCAATGGCCCTAAATCAGCACCTTTCAATAACGGCAAGCCACTAGGAACTAAACACTCTTATGAAACCAATGTGCGCATCTATTCAAGAATTTCTTGCTCATTTTAATCATCCCTAATGGAACACTTCCCGTACACAAGCTTGCGTCAGTTAAGCTGGAAAGTGTTGATGGAACTCAAAAAGTGGCTGGCTTTTGAAGTTCGCCGAGCGCCGAATGGAATGGATGGAATGGCGCGCGCTGACAAACTAGCGGTGCTGGTTGCTAGATGAAATCAGCCAAGTTTATGACCTTGAAAAGTGTTGAATGACAGACGACGAATTCCAGCGTTCAGCAGGCGCCACGTCGTTTTTCAGGCGACGCAAAGTCACTTACCATTAGTCAGCAATGAATGAACACCGCCACGCCACGTCTAAATGCGCCGTTTGCATTGAAAAACTATTAAAGGTTCAATTAAGGAGAAAACTGAAGAAAGAAGGGCGAGAAAAGTGGGAATGGAATCGGTGAACAGCGGCACCAAGGTTTGGAGCTGTTGCAGACCGGGCAGACTTTCACCTTTAATGGAAGGTTTTCACCTCTCACCTCCATGGGATCGAATCTCACTTGAACCTGAGCGAATACTGAGGACTTTAGGTCGATCTGTTTGTGATTCCGCTGGGGTCGAGAACTCGAATGCTAGAACCGGCGCAAAGAAGAAGAACACCGATATTAAAGGAAACTGTTTGTCGTCGAGCCTCCAACCCTTCATCCTTCCATTCACTACTGGACAAAGGTTGTGGGCTATGGAAGCCATCCTGCATTGCTTGGAAAGTTTATTGTAAACTAAGAGGTAAAAAAGGAAAGAACGAGAAACATAAAAGGCACACAGGGGCTAGGAAACTCCAGAAACCTTTCAGATATCTAGGGAAAACAGCGCCCCTAGATATCGCTGGGGTCGAGAGCTCGAATGCTAGAACCGGCGCAAAGAAGAAGAACTGAAAGGGTTTCTGGAGTTTCCAGAAACCCTCACGATAAGCCTCGAAAAAGCGAGTGGAGCGAAAGAGCAGTATGTTTTCAAGAAGCGGAAAGGGGTGGGGGCGGCACTGAAAGTGCGAAACTTGGAAGCTGGCCAAATTACTCTTTTGTTACTCAACACTTAGAGAGAATAAGTGCATTCGTTTCAAGTCACCAGCCTAGGTGCAAGTCAGTTTTTTATCCTTTTAGACAAGTCCGGCTGCAATTAGCCGACCACGAAGGGGTGGAAATCTTGGTTGGCCTGGACGATGCACGACCCAGGACTTATCTCAGGAGCGCATGTGCGGTAAGCAGCGCCACTTGCTCCTACATCACATCCGCCCATACACCTAGGAACAGTGTTTTTGTTCATTTTATTTGACAAGGGTTTCTAGAATCACCGATAGTCATACCGTGCTCGCTTCTGTCCATATTTCCCTAACATGTGGGCGCTAACCGTGTAGATTAACAGCTCAGTTCGTCCTGAACGCTAAACGACTGAGGTGATGCAAAAGAATCACGGATTCTCACTGTTCTGCAAGCTACGCCATGTATCGGGCACTCCCTGATTATCGTCCCATTCAGAGTGCGAAATTGTTTCTTGACTAATTAAGCTCGAATCCGACTCTGCAACGGTCAAGAACGGCTCAGCGCTGCCAGTTACTGCACTATGTCCACTTAGAATTTCTTAATGCTCTGCGAATAAAACGGAAAGGAAAAGCTAGAGATTCACCCGAATTTCTAAGAAAAAACCAACATTTTATGAGGCAGAGACAGCCTGTCAAGGGATAGGATCAAGCAGACCAGATGGATCTGTCTTGCTTTTTTTGGTATGGGTTTGGCGGTAACGCCATGGTGATTATGCTAATTCGATTAGCATTTGGAGGGCCGAACCTCAAACGACTAATGAGAGAGAAAGCCACTTAGGCTCGTCAGTGCTCATCCTCTGACCATATGTCCTCCCATCGTCGA
>KZ345611.1:82183-104134 GCA_002352805.1 Teladorsagia circumcincta
CGCGCAGGGACTACGCGGTCGCGCAAGGACACGCAGCCACGCGATTCGTCCAGCGGCCAGAACTAGTGGCCAGCGACCAGCTTTGTAAGACCTTAGTGCCGTTGTCACGCACTTTTGAGACGCGACAACAGCACATCTGTGCTACACGTGGGCTACCCTATCTCACCCTAGGAATAATTCTTCAAGTTGGCTCCCCGCGAGGGTGTTGCTTTAGGATATGACGTTTTGAAAATGAGGGTCAGAGCTGACATTAGTTTCTTAAAGGCAAAGGTCGCGCTCAGCCGCTCTTCGGAGGTGTTTTTGATATCAGGAGGTCGTCTGTGAGCAGCTGCACACATTGCAGCAACCTCCTATCGCGGAATGCGCCGTTACGCCCCCAGCGACTTCGATTTCAACCCAAGGCCGCCCGGCCAACCCAGCACCGCCCACCTCCGGAAGTGATGCGTGGCTGGCATAACGTGTGAAATTAGATGGGTTGAGTGCCGTATCAACCGATAGAATGGTTGGCATGTTCGGAAAACTCGTTTGGACGTGCCCTTCTTCCAAGCCAGCTTTCTTCACTGCTAGTGTGGTAGGGGTTCCCGCATACAGCCTTGTCGACGGTTTCTTTTCGTTTTTTCTCTACTGCCATTCCATTGCGCAACTCTACACTCTACCAATCGCCATGATTCCCTATATTGAGCCTGACTTTTGCCTTTAAGAACCTTCTTTCTCCAACCTTTCTGGGTAATTGGTCGTGCATAGCGCAATTCTGCTCGACCAATTATCAGTGAGCATTTCAGCGCTCATCATTGTAAAAAATGAAACTATTCCGTTAAGAAATGATCTACGTCTCGAACACACAGGTTGTCATGCAAAAACCAATATGAAGACGGCCTTGAAAGCCAGGAAGTTCTGTGAGGTGGCACGCTTCAAAAAAGAAAATCCTAAGGTATGTAGCAGCTTTATGTCTTTGAATTCAACTATGCAGCAGTTATTCTGTGAATTGGAGCGGTGTGATGCTGACGATAGCTTGACGAAAAATGGCCTGTAAAACGAAGTGGGTGCGATTCGGAGTAGTGGTTTCGACGAACACATGAGAATCGTAGCGTGTCGTTGTAATCATGAAAAAAAATCACTACCCATTGTAAGACTAGAGAGAGAATAGGCGCTTAGGCGCTCACAAAAGCACAGAAAAAGCTGGGAAAGGGAAAGCTGCAGCGAGGACCAGCGGTGTTATGAAAATAGAAGACGAGCTCGGTTCTGAAAGTATTTTCAGCCAAAAAAATCGAGAGCATATACTTTTGTTCCATTTCAAAAAGGTTGTTTTGATGTGTTCTGTCGTTCAGTGCGGCTAGCAGGCTCGTTTCGTAAGCATGTTCTCTCACATTTGTCCGTCTTCAAATCCTAGGTGATTACTTCATCAGTACCGAGGTCATAGCAATGCATATCGCACCGTATTTCACATCGTATTTTTCGTGCTCTCGTCTTGAGGACTGGCAGTGGCTTCTGTGGACCCGCATTCCCTGCTCACTTTGACACAAACAATTTGTTCTGATTGTTATGCAGGAAATGCTCAAAGGAATCCTTCTTGGAAACTGCTTGCGTTCTTTACCCAACATGATTGTGTAAGTCGTGACCACTAGAGACAACACACAAAGTTTCACGCAAGAAGATTCGGTTTCCTAAGAGGAACAAACCCAAGAAAACTCAGTTCAAGGACCCTTGAAGGTAATTCGGGCGGAGCCAAAGGCGGGCAATGGAAAGAAGCGCGCTCTGGAGCGCCTAGGTATCAGGCGACGCAATGAAATAATCCTGGTAAAGGATTCGATTTTGGAGATTAGAGACAAAACAATCGGTAGAATATGGTTCAATCAAAGTGTAGGATGTTAGCGTGGTAAGGTAATAAGCAAAGAGAGCTTCTGGTCACGGCCTTCAGAGAACCAAGTGGAATCGTCCCCACCGCCAGCGTTAGTAACAGAAGCCAGCGGTGATTTGAACCCGTACCAATCTTTCCGGTTTTTTGGATTGTCTACCAAAACAAATGCAATTTTTTTAGTCTTCTCGCTCTTATCGTGGGTCCCTAGTAAGCGATTCATGGGTGGGAAAGGATCATGATTTCTCCGGGAAGGATTCCTATGATCACTTCAGCATTGCAAATCTCATTAAAATAATAGAAGCACTTCTAGAGCGCCCACTGTCGTCATTTTTGGAAAGAGTGGACGTTGAGAATGAAGACTAAAAAATTTCAGCTTGCCCTGATCTCAATTCGTAGCTCTGAGGGTTTATTCTCAGGGGATATACCTGTGCAAAGGTGCCTTTGCAGGCTGGACGCCTTGAAATGAATTTGTACGGAACGAATTTGTACGGCCCACGGGACCGAATTTCACCTGTGTGGAGCAAATACGATTACTTCAGAAGCTGCTTCATGTAGCCAGTGCTGATGGCGTAAATGAATACAGTGATTGGGGTGGGTTGGCCATAACTAACCCATAGATATTATGACCTGGCAGCGCGGAATGAAAGTATGGTTTTATAACTCTAGAGAGTGACTACGGTTGATGTATTAGGTACCGGATATCTTAATGTCGTTTTTCCCAGGAAGTTTCGGAGCCGATTACCATGCCAAATCAATATCTCAAAGTCTTTTTTGCTGATTCATACCGTGTTATGTTACTCACAAGTTCCTATTGCTAGTTCTCAATCTAACTTCCTCCTAATTTTAATACTTTGTTCGAAATCTCCCGTGCCCATTGTGCAAATTCGCATGTGTGTAGCAAATGCCCTCACAGTCGGGCTGGGAGCTGCAAATTCCGCCAACCAGACCAACGTTGCTTTTGGTAAAGGGACTACTACCATTTGGAATGCTCTTCGGGTTTTCAGAATTTCCTTGAAAAACAGTGAAGTTTTTGAAGGTATGCGTGCAACTGCCGTCAAAAAGGAGGACCTGGTTAAGTCAGTCGAAAGAGGGCTGCACCAGCCTTGTGCTGAAATGGTAGGATACTTTAACTGTGATGGGTTGATGATGCACAAACGTTTCCACCAACTTGCTTCCGCAAAATATTCTGGTAAGTGTGCTTACCTGCTACTCACGCTGCTCGAAAAGGGCGCGTTTTTGACCCCATGTTGTAAAAAAGACTCCGTAAAAAATTATCCAATTGGGCTGTGAACTTCTAACTTTTCCATCATACAATACAGACCTCGCTCTAACTAAGTGCATACTTCCTATGTCCATGCCGTTCTTTATAGCAAGTGAGAGGGATGATTTGCCAGATGATCTCAAAACTGACCTGCCCCTCTTTTTTGACTCAAAAGATTCCGAGCTCGAGTCGAACGAGCTTTCCACTCATACTGTTAGATGCGAAAATGTTAATGAGTCATTAGATGTATGTGTTGTTTTATTCCCCGGACTTTGAATTGAAATATTGCTGATCCGATACCCTTGAAAAAACGACCTGAAGATATCCGGTACCTAATATTTTTGAGCACAGCCTTTACTCAACAACACAGCAGATAAATTCTTTTCCATGCGGCAGCACAATGAATGCGATGACGTCGCGACAACGTCCCAATCCACCTGCTCACTGTAGGAGCTCTGGGGATAAATTTTGTTATCACGCGAGCGCAGTCGCCGCGGCAAAAATGTCACGGGAAACACAGTTTTCATGTGTTGCAGACTCCCCTGAGTTATAGACATGTTTTTAGTGGGCCTCATATAAGAGCCTTGCACGATTGAGATGATTCATTCTGGGTATTCTAGCTCGTCAATCTGGCTTCATTCTTGTTGATAGTAGTTCGTCAATCTGCATCGATTCTAATTCTTCACTCCGGCTCATCTCTAGCCCGAAATCCTCCATCGCAATTTCGCTTCCCAGCAGAGCGGCCGTAATGAAGTCCTTCTACAAAATTATCGGTATCATTTTATTTATTCAGTACTAGTAGTGAAGATTTCAGGTCATCTCATACGATTAGGACCGTTCACTCAACTAAAGGTTTGTACCACAGCGTGGTAGCTCTGGTCTTTACTGTATTATTCGGTCTGAAATTACTTCACTTTGTTAGACCTGAACGACTCTGGATGTGCCCCTTAAGCTGCTCTCGAGAAACATGTGTCGTTCATTTACAGCACATATTCAATTGTATGTGCGACATTGTTTTTGGCTAAGACATAGCTTGGCTTAGCCGGCAACGCATGCATTACGGCACCGTATCACGGTGGGTAGGTCAAAGAAACAGCTTCTCCATTTCTGAGATGCTCATAGGTCCTATTAGTCGTCTTTGATTGAGTTTCTGATTTGATCGAGTTTCTGACGGTTTTAGAAAAAGAGAGTAAGGGCAGAAGCGTGGGTGATGATAAAGCACCGATCAGTCGTGGGATGCCCCGCATTTTACCTTATTCATAATTGTAGTGGCATTCCGAATGCGATGGCCTATTCAATAATTTGCGGAGCGAGCCTACCAAGTACCCGACCCTAGAGGAATAGAAGGCTTGGATGGCGTGGACGACATTCCACAGTATTCGATCCCCGGACCATGAGCAGCACCACTTGCCTCTGAACCACTCGCACCTTAGAAAAGAAGCATGACATAGGTGAAATCAGAAATTAATTCACTGAGGTAGCTCGAAACTACAACGCGGACTATTCTGAACCATGAGGATTTCATGTTGTGTAGAATAAATAGTCATTGTGAAAATATTGGCCCGCACAGCTTGTAGCTTGTGTGGCATCGGTCACTTCTTGATGCGTTTCTGGGGTCCTCAGACAGTGATGATCCTACTGCTTCCATCCTCCCAGAGGGCCAAATACGACCCCTCCCCCTGTCGATCTGTCGAAAATTCCTCAATGCTTGCTTGACCCTGATTGCGTGAAGAAGATGACTTTAAAGCAACAGTCTCACCACGATTGTAAACATTCTATGCTAATGGGCGGGGAGAAGCACTAGACCTACTCAAATACATATGAATAGGAACTGAGCGAAAACTAACCTTGGGAAGTCGGTAGAAAGTGCGACAAGCGGCATCGGATGGGGGGGGGGGGGGTGCCAGGATCGAAGTGGGCGGCAGCAGCCGCACTCCCCCCCCCCTGCCAGCCCTGGAGATCGCGTGCTTGGATGAGGGTCCTCGCTCGATTGCTTGTACTGTCCCGCGTTTCGAAATTAATGCAATCCCTTCTTGGTCTGCTTGTTTAACTCATCAAATTATTTGTATTTCTTTCCTTGTCCTGATCATATGTGTTTGTTTGTATTGATGCGAATGCAAACTGCAGCCGCATTCCTTCTGGCACGGGCCAGCAGTAATGCCAGGGAGCGCCGGCGAAGCAAGCTAGTTCAGACAACCCGTCCATCACACATCTTCCTTCTTTCCGGGACAAGCCCCTGGTAAAAGGCTTCGCCGACGTTTTTCTTCCATTTTTCTCTTGCAATCACCCGCCATATATAACTTCATTATTGACCATATTAACCCTTTCAGTTAGATCTGGGCTGTTGCTTTGAAGGACGAATTTGGGATCAGAGTGAAAGTCGAGTTAGGAGTGATTCACCTGGTTGAGGGAACCGCACACCTCCTGAGGGTTCGGGTTGAAGCGTAATTGGCACCGAAGGAGTTGACCTCGTTGACTTATTAAGGCTCAAACTCGGCGCGGCTGGCCAGTGCACGCCCACCGTCTATCTAGTCACTCGCCACCGGTCTATACGTGGCGAGTGATTAGATAGAGGAGAGAGCGTTATGTTGGAGAGGGCACAGCGGTGGAAGTCGCATCAATGCCAAGATCAAGGGGAAAGGAAGGGCTCCGTTTCTCGGGTTCTGGGCCGTATCCCACGATTTTTCTTTCATTGATGTAGAACTCATCATCGCCAAGTCAATTTAAAATGGGTTGCCATTTCCGCGTGAATTCGTCCTTTAAGGTGGCACCCACCACTGGGTGCCGTTGTCCTACGTTGGCGGACAGAGTGGCAACAACCGGTGAGTACCATTGTCACCAAAGGGTTTACGTATCCTCCGAAGTCTCACAAACTGTCCAAATCAATGCAAAAACCTTCCAGGGGATAAAAGGTAGGCAGAACTTCATTCCGACTTTAATAATGCCCAGCGATGCCGATTCTAGAGCGTTAACAAGGTGGTCATTGATTTCACATCATCCCGAACCACGACGGACACCCCTCCATGGTTAGCAAATTCTACGGTAGAAGGAGAGCGCTCATCTAGTCTTGTTTCTATCATTTTGTTAATAATAAGCCTCTGTGAAGTGCAGTGCTCGTTGATTCAAAGCATTTTGTTAACAGATGAATACAATGTGTGAAGCTGTTCGAAAACAGTTCCGGGACGATTTGGTTAAAAAATTCAATGCGAAATTAAAACTAGTGCGAGAGACTGGAAGATGAATACTTGGTTCCTACCCATAAAAGGGATAGATAGCGCAGGATTCTGTCACAAGTAAAATGTTGTTCACAGTCGCAGTGCTGTCCTATGTGTTCGTCAACGTCGGTACGCAAGGTAATTACGGTTAACACACCACACTGCATCACAAACCGAAGTTCTTGAATCAGTGTAGGATACTTTTACTGTTTATTGAGCGGGTAGCCGTTCCAGGAGTACAAAATAACAGCACCTGGCCTGCTCAAATGTGCCTAAAACCTGATTCAATTCGCAAGGTGATTGTAGGCGTAGTCAGGAAACACAGGACGGAGGTTAGTGCTTTTTTAAGATACATAGAATGGGAAGTTTCCAGCCTCACGTGCATTCAGTATATCAGATCTGGCATAGCTCTCTTCGAGACATGCCACCCATCCAGATTCAATCAAATGGTACCGAATATTCGGGAGGATAGAGACGTCGAATTGTGAATTGTGCGTCATAAGAGTAGCAGCAAAGCACGTCAATCCATGCAACTTTTGGAACTCTTCAAAAATCATGCACCAAAAATGAAACAGCAGCTAATCTCGGACGTAGTCCCTCAATAAAGTTGGCCGAAATTCATCAACTACCCCGGCGTGCAGTTAATGATTCTGAACAATCAGCTTTTAGTGACGTTTCTGTGATCTCACTTTGTAAACTTGTTTTTCTCTACAGGGTTGGCGGAAATTGTTCGCTGAAATAGCTTGGAGCGTGTTGGAGAACCCAGTGAAATTGCCATCTCCTCTCGTACAAGTGCAGTGGTTGAAGAGATTCAAAGACGACACGATAGCATTGAAAACGTCGGAAAAAATGCGTGAGACGCTGAGGACTGACAAACTCAAATTAAATATAGTAAGTTATTGACATGATTCCTGTCTCACAAGTGCAAGTGCAAGTTGTCAGTGCATAGAAATTTATGTACATACACAGGGGGGGGGGAAAGACATTTTGCCCAACTCGCATTTCGGCCTTTTTTCTTTGTAGAGAATGCCGTCGTTGACGGAAGTTTTCAACAAAATATTCCTTAGATATCCCTCTATAAGTTGACGCGACCCCTCCCTCACTGCCCTCACGGTCTTCAGAATATGACGCCATCTGTCATCGTCGTCGAGCTTAAGGAGGGATACAGTTACTGCCTCAGCCTGGAGCTCTTACATAATTTCTTGGATCGATTCTATGTGGGATGGTCTTCCAAGTACATCACTATCACTATGCAAACCCCCTCGCAATCCGCCTTCCGGGAACCGTCGTAACGGTACCCGACCCGTCGACGACGCTATTGAGCTCAGCCAGTGCACCATGTTTCCAGGGCAAATTTTTCTGATAGCGTCCACGTAAATGGCCACTATGAAGAATTTCTCATGAAATGAAATATGCTCTTTAAATCTATATCAGAGGAAACTCGCTTTGGATTAAGCAAAGTGTGAATAAATCTATTTTAGTACGGAAACAAAATGTCTTTTTTTTTTCTTGGCCCCCCTGTATATGCACGGCAGAAGGAGGCCCGTCGCGCGGTGAGAAAGAATAAAAGAAGGTGGGTCAGCGGACCAGTCGCACGCCAGCGTGCTGTTGCTAAATCGCGTCAAGATGAGCACGTAGGATTGTACGTCCCACACCCCACAGTACACGCTGCGACATGACCAGTGTAAGAATCATGTGGAGGGCATGGTCGCAGCAGTACGACTCCTCTAAAATCATGGTTCCAGTACGATCTTGATTTGGCACCGCTATTATTTCCATGATACTTAATTTAAGGTATGTATGATGGAAACCGTTGCGGCTTACCACTGAAATTTTCAACTCTTTCGAAAGGTTATAAAGATAAGGAAGCATATAATTTTAGCACAAATTTTTTGTTTGAAGAAACACGAACTACTCGTGAAACAACCTGTCAAAAGAAGTACACTGGTGTACAAAACTTAAAGCGAGAGATTGCGATAAAGGGTGGATGTAGCATGTAAGTAAAGTGGATGCAGTGGTCAGGGGCAAGAGGATGCGATATGTGATCATTTCGAGGCCCAAGCTGCGCTAGTTACAGAAAGCTGGGCTTGCCAATGTTCCCTGAGCTCTGCTTCTGCCTGAGCTCCATCTATCAGTAGTTGCCAGCAGCATCATCGTCAGATTATCATTTGAAAAGGAATCTCTCTTTAAGCGGTCGTATCATATACCTTTTCTGTGGAAAGCGTTATCGCAAAGCATAACGTTTGCTGGCAGTATGATGGCCACCGGGTAAACACCTGCAAACACTCCTCACCAGGTTCTTAGATCGTCCTTCGTCGATGGTCAAAGCGACGAAGTAACGGGCGGGCAAAGAGACCTCATTTTGCATGTTTTCGACGGATTTTTAGCTTTTTTTCGCTACTAGCGCGTTACTCAACATCCTCACTTTCTCTGTAAGTCCAACCTAATTTCATCGTGATCTCTCGCTTTAAGGACGAACGTAGCTTCTCCTAGAATTGTCACTGCCGTGAAACATAACTCTGTGAAGCCCAGCTACACATGGGAAGAACTGCTTCAGTCCAGTACAGAAAGTAGATAACAGGGACCGTTTAAAGGTCCACAGAATCAGTAAGTTATAATACGCTTTCTATAGCGTCCCTAAGTTTTGCACAAAAGTGTAGTACCATATGCAGTACACGGTATGCAACGGATTATCCCATTGAGGACCGCCGATACGTGGCCACTTCTATGAGTCTTTGTCGTTTTATGTATTGGAAACTCACTAATGAATATGATAATCAGAAAAATGGTAAATAAGTCCAAGATACCGATCTTTTTTCGTGTAGTGGCGTGCTGCATATGGTCAGCATGCAATCCACAATGAGTTAAATGTTGAAATTCGATCTTATCAGGAGCAGTGGCTACTGTCGTGGTGTTATAATTGATGATCTTTCCCCAGATGAAGAAGGTCTTACCTGTGTATAATTCCCTCCTTACAAATTTTGTTCAGCTACGCAATTCCAAGGTGAAGTATGGGTGCAGCTGCGCGCACTGGTCCGTACGAGACTATGAAACCATGCAGATATTATGCGTCTACGTATGGCGTTGAGCCGATATACGTTCTATTTCGACAACATTTGACGTTCAAAAATATTTCACCAGTCAAAGAAGTCTCGGCATAAAGTTTTACTGGAGTTGGTTTTTCTGAGTGAATAACAACGGTAAAACAAACAAGAGTTTCCACAGTATGTGGATCATAACTCATTGCTGGTTTGCAAGGAAAAGATACTAGCTCATAATCATTCAAAGATGTGCACATAGTTCTGCAGGCAGCTTGAGAAGCTCATCTCAAATCAGCCTCTCAGATTTGCTGAGCAATTCCTGAGGCAGAATTGGTCGTAAGGAGATACGCGTTCTGTTTTTCTTTTCGGCAAGATGGTTGAAATGGGTTCAAACGTTACGATTGATGAATGATGGCTTACATTTGCCTGTGTACCGATTTAATACCATGAGCTTCCTGAGCTTCATTGTGTAATATGTTTTTCGAGTTTCGATTGAGATGAAACTCTTCGAAATGTTTTAGGCGACGAAATTTCAGGCTTCAATCCTCCCTCAGGTCAACTGTTATAATTGTGTAAGAGGGGCGGATAGGCCCGTGAATGCCGCGAGTAGCTCTCTGGCAGCCCAGTTCAGAAAAGTCTGAGCAATTGGGCAACTAGATAGCTACTCGCGGCATTCCTTGGACCAACCCGCCTCTCTTACCCAGTTTTCAGCAGTTGGCCTGAAGAAGGGCTCGAAGCCCTAATTATCGTCGCATAAAACAGTTTGTAGAGTTTCATATCAATAACTTCCGAAGAACGTGAATACTGAGTATGCAAAAAAATTTGAAGTTGGACACTATCTGCCATGACTGTTAGTCATGTCCGTAACCCACGCTCCATGCATTTTTTCATCAGACGAGTGCGATGTTCGTGTTCGAAAGTAAAACTACCCTGAAGGCCAAGCAATAGTCAAGTCTGAGCTCCTGCTTAGAGCAACACCCCAGATCGAAATGATAAAGTGGTCGGAAATGAAGTTGTGGGTGGGGAGGTAAAGGACCGAGTTCTGTAGTTATAGTCCTTGTGGTCCCAAAACGAACGCAAATGCCTCCGCAACCAATCACGCCCTCTCCACGGCTGGCAAAGGGTGATGCTAGGATAATCGGTAAGCCTCAGCTCCTCCTTTCTAGCGACGTTCAAGGTGAATTTTTTGTTCAGTATTTCTTCATGGATACTTGTCTAGAGCTAGCGTATCGTTCCGCACCATTAGTATCGAAGGCAACAGCGACAACAGACTCTGCTAGGACTCTTGAAACCTAAAAAAGGCACTCATTGGTGTTACCCTTTCCAGAAGCAACCTTATCGATCACAGATTTTCAAGTTTGCGATGGAATTGTCGTCAAAGAACCAACAGTGGTAGAGTGCGGAAGTCCTATGGTCAATGGCAAAAGAAGAAAGTAAAGATTGTCTTTATGGCAAAACACAAATGCACAGCTCTGCAGCATGTCCATATGAGGCTAGAATTGATGATTACCTTATGGACATCGTTTTCTTTGGAATGTTGCAGTGTACTTCGAGGGTAACTTTTTTTTTGATTGGAATTCCTTGTGCAGAACTGTCTACACGCAACCTTAATCCTTCAGCAAGTCGATCCCATCCCAACACCAAGTTTCAATGAGGGATTGATATGCAGAGAGGTGCCCAGTTCCTCCAAATCTTGGTCGAATTCAAACTTGGTTGAAAATTTGCTTTCCTTGGTAATCCCTATCTAAGGGACTCCCTACACGAAACTACACTCGAATTTAAATCGAATTTATGGGTTGTAGGAGGATCCTAGAGGAGTATAAATTATTCATAGGAGTGATTTTGTGTCAACAGAAGCGTAATTTTCAAAGGATGTGGAAGCTCAGTCTTCTAGAGCTGTCTGAATTCAAATTTTGGTAAAAATTTTAGTGAATGAATAGCGGCATAAGGTATTTAAAAAAATAAGGTAAACCATGAAAAGAAGCCGTTAATGCACCGAACCTGAGTCTAGTAACTACATACATGGTGCACGTATTTACAATCTTGCCATCTTGTTGTTGATCGGTTCTCCGAGCGGGCGACCGCTCTCCGAGCCAACAATGTCTCCATTCGTCTCAGTAGCGTCCCACAGTGCACCAGCAGATTAGCTTTCGTGGAGAAGTCCGAACAGCGAGCTAGAGTTTGCCGACGCACCGAAGGATTTGATTATAGCTTCAAACCAACAGTCACGTTTTCCGCTTATCTGATCTTCATTTGCTCGGTCATTGGGACAAGACCGATTAATCTGTGATCGTTCACTAGAGCTCCGGATTCCTCCAGTTGCCTGCTGCACAAAAAAATTTTCCACCTCCTAGTTTCATTTTTTAAGAAAATAATTTTTTTGGAAGTATTATCAGAAAGCACTGTCACAGAATCATGAAAAAGGCACCAACCCATCAAAAATGGTAGCAGGTAGATTCGAAGTTTCTGAGGTGATTTCTGACAGAATAATAGAAGAATCGTCATTGTTCGGAGAGACTGCGGAGGAATTTTCTATGTCGTTCAATTTCAAAGTGTGGACTACGGTATTTAAAAAGGTTCTTAAGTACTACAGACCGTGCCAGCCGTGGATATCGCGGCTGCAGAAGTATTCGCGATCGATTTGGTACCACAAGGAATATTCAAACTCGATTCACGATCGCAAGTGCCTCTGCGGCCAATCACTCGACTTCGACCCTGCTGAGACTTTTGCTTAGATATCTCTTATATGGGCACGTACTAGAGGGTCGGGTCATTGAAAATCACTTGATAATGCGGTTGATACTGCTAGTATGACATCGCCCAGACAAATGTCTGATTTTCGGCGACATACAGTGCATATCCTAAAGTTGGGGTAGGTGTGTCACCGAAAATGACTTTGCGACAACGGCACTTGATAGATGAGCTGCTTTCAACATACATCGCTGGATATCACCAAAGCATGCTGGCGTGCTGCTTCATGCTTATCCACGCAGCTTCTATCGAGGGCGGCTGCGGCCAGGTATCCGGTGACACGCTTAAAGGCACGCTCCGGGACTACGCACGCCCACCTTTTCCATCCCCGATAGTAGTAGGTAGACGAGCCATGGTCCATATCACGCTCCTTTGTGGCTTGAAAATGCGAGACAAAGACGGTAGAGGCTTGCTCGACCCGTCATCCACACTTTGGCTCGCAAGCCCCGCCTTCCGCAGTCGACTGGCACGTGATGTAGCGATAAGAGCGCGGGCGCAGTTGCCGCCGCGTTGCATTGGGGTGGAATCTATGGCATCTAGCCCCTTTGGTGATGCGAAACCAAGTGGTAAACCGGACGCTCTTCTACGCCCATTTTTATCGCGGAGCTTGCCTTCAAACCAGCTCTCGGATATAGGCCGTAACTATTAATCTGTTTACAACGCTACAACAAAACTTGACAAGCATGTGAGACGTAGGGTCGTCGTGTCTACAATAAAGATATGTAAAGGATAAATTGTAAGAAGAATAGGTTGTACAATTGAATCGTGACATACCCTACTACCTAAACCCTAAGAAACCTCCGAAAGGCGGAGGGGGGGGGGAGGAGTGTCGCAGAAGTTTCCAAATTGGCAAAACGGAGAGTTGACTCCGTTGGGAGATGACTATCTGACTGTTCTTCATGGTACGGCTCGCGGTATACGGTTGAACGCCTTCTCCTGGTCGAAGGCAAGGAAGAGATGGTCAGAAGAAAGGGTAAGAAGCAGAGGGTCGATGCTCCCGTCAATACCTTTCCATCACTTGCCTTTCGATGAAGATGGCATCCGTTGACGTTTCCTCAGGCATGAACCCAAAGTCATTATGTGGGATCGGAACCAGCCCTCCCAGCTTCTAGTCAAGCTGCCGCTCGTACATACACCTTCGTGTTATGCGCGGTTAACTTGATTGCGCGGTCGTTGAAGTAGTCCATGGGGTAACCCGTAAGTTCAAAGGCGAGGGCGATAGTTGCTCTTCTCGTCGCTGGGTGTGTTAAAGGCAAGCCCCGCGATAAAAATGGGCGTGGAAGAGCGTTCAGCTTACCACTTGGTTCCGCATCAGCAGAAGGGTTAGGTACCCTAGAATGCACCCCAATGCAACGCGGTGGCAAGCCACAAAAGGAGCGCGACATCAATCCTGGTCTGCCTGCCTACTACACTGGTGGATCGTACAGATGCGCGTGCGTAATTCCGGAGCGTGCCTTTATGAGATGCCGGTGTGACTGGAATAAGTGACGAGAGGTGGTCTCTTTCGTCCCTCGATATGGCAGACGATGCTATGAAAGAATTGTTATGGTAGGCTGGACAAACAAGGTTTCACGATTCCTATACAATAAGCTTGTTAGAACATTACATTGCTCTGCTTGCTGGATTATTTTTTTTACTGAAAATATTCGTAGCTGCCTACTCCACAGCTATAAACACGAAGCAATCATTGGCTACACTTCATTACACATTCTGATTACCACCCCTTCGAAAGTTTGGGACTTTTAAACCAAACGAACATTGAACACTTGTCACGAACAAAGTGATAGCTTTTTTTCATCAATTGTTAACACCCAGCTTCACTAAAGGGCAGTCTGCGAATACAATGCATGTTTTTAACGAATGAATGCAATGTGTGAAATTGTTCAAGAACAGTTTCGGGACGGACTTGATGAAAATTGAATATGAAAGAGTAGTGGTGGTTGAAAGATTCTTCTATCCACAAAAGAGATAGACACCGACAGGTTGTTCGCAATCAAAATGTGGCCCACCGGCGTAGCGCTTTCCTTCCTCCTCCTGAATGTCGTCTCGCAGGGTAGATGCAGGTGTTATACTGTATTAGAGCTCAAAGTCAAGAGGCTAGTCTGAACTTCTGTCTATCCCACTGAAGTCATCACTCGTTTCAGAGACGGACGGCGACAATATCCAGGGAAAAGGTGCCTGAAACGTAATTCACTTCGGAACGTTATTGTAGGTGTAGTCAAGGATAAAAGCACTGAGGTCAGTCGCTTTTTCAAAGATGGTAGATTGAAACCGTGACTCTTCTGCGGCTTGTGAGGATACAAATGTAGACATCTTGTCTGAATACTCTCTACATGGTCATTCTTTAATTTCCTAGAGTGCAAAAACCAAAAAAAAGATTATTGAAAAGTTGGAAGGAAAACTGCTCCTGCTCAAATTGTCTTAGAGGGGTTATTCATAGTGAGAAATCAGTTGGTGATGTTAGCAAAATTCCCAGTCGTCTGCTTGTTCTGGAAATGCAAAATTTTAGGGTGACCTTATAACTATGGAACGCACTGTATGATGCTGTATTATATTCAAGTGATTCCTGTTCTGCGTGTTTTCTAAGAAGCTCCACCAATCACTACTGATTTTCATCGAATGCAGACTTAGTCATCCATGAAAAATTTCAGAATTCCTTATAGGGCTTCATACGAGCTCCGTTGCAATCATAGAGGTTGTGGTTTCAGGATGTGTAGACATGGATACAAAGTTCGCTACCCACAACGCTGTGCATCGCATATCCTGATAATTTACAATCTGCGGTCAATTGTCACCACGTTTTAGTTTGAAACTTGTACTGTCATAGTTTCATTGTTACCATATTACGTCTCTGCCTGTACATTAGCTCACGCGAGCAAGTTGAGGTATTTCAAGCGCTTATTCAGTACATATGTGTTGAGGTTGCATTGAAAAATCTGATTAGATCACCCTATCTTCAACTATTCAACATAATCGTTTGTTCTGGGGCGATATGACCGACGTTCATTTCTGCGGAGAACGTGGTCATGCCATTGAAAACAAGCTTCGCACATTTTATCAGCAATAGGAGCTACAAACGTAACAATAAACCTTGACCCAGCGAGATTTCAGTGGTCTCATTTGGAACATGTTTTGCCTACAGGGATGGAATGATACGTTTGCGAATCTGGCATGGAAAAAGCTGAAGAAGCCAGAGACGAGATTGCGATACGGAACAATGTATTTCTTGAAAATTTTCGTAGGCGCTTCCATAGAGAGGAGAATGTCGTGGAAAGTGCGCAAGACGCTGAGAACTGAAGGTCGACTTGTAATAATTGTGAGTTATTGACATAATCTCTGTCTGTAAGCATAGAAATCTGCACAGTCCCTTGCTATAATCTCACACCAGTCACCGTTTTCACTACTGACATTGGAACTAATCAAGAGGTGGCATAGTAAAGGGCCATAGCGCTACCCATTCTCCATGCCAACGGGCATTTCCCACGTAAAAATGGACTAGTGGCTTGCACGTCAGGTTGTTTTACCAAAGTTGTGATAGTGGCGAACCGCAAGCTTATGGGGCCAGTGTACCCTTTGAAAGGAATTCATGGCGACAAGGCAATCCACTAGAAATCGAGAGAGAACGGTCATTGGTGCAAAAATCAAATCGATGAAAACGAGAGGAACGGCCCATGACTAGGAAATAGCACCATTTTGTGCCTGTTGACTTGCTCCTTAGAGGTGTCCATTGGTGCGGAAGTCATCAACACTAACGCCCTCTCTGCTAGGCTCCAAGAGCCAGGAGGGTGTGGGGGGCAGCGACGACAGCGGCGCGGGGACGGCCTGCTACTCAGCCAGAGGCAAATCCTTCGCTTCAAACTGTGTGGCGTACTGCACCCTTGGAAAGTTCTTCTGTCTATCCACCAAGTAAGTTTTCCTTTTTCGGTCTCATGGAAGGATCGTCCTCTCAGATCTTTTGCTCAGGTAAAGTAGCTTCGATAAGGATGAAGTCTGCCTTACTGAATTGTTTAGCTACGGCAATCACGCGTCACATATGGATGCGACTGCGTACACTGGAGAGAAGAAACTTATGATACCATGCTGATATTGTGCGTCTACGAATGGAGCGATTCAATATTTCCTTTGTTCTAGTAACTTCCATCATTTTTTTGTTCTTCATCTATGAATATGATCTTTCCATAAGCGTTCATCAAACCTCTTCGAGGGAGTTCCGAAGCAGAACGGAACGAATGTTGTGAATTTTAGATAAAATTGTGGATTGAACTCTTTTTAAGAGCCAGTTCAACCAAACCGCATCTGCAAGTAGGCATGTTTCAGCTTTGCAATTCAAGGTCTAACTGCACAGATTACAAGAGTATGTTACGCCCAGCTGGCTCCAAGACCAGTCACCAAAATACGAGCTTTGCGACGTTTCGACGTGCTAATCTGTGAAGTGTGTGTCTGCTTCTTATGCGCAAGTAGCCTGAGCTGGAAGCTAATGTGGGTAGAAAATTGGTGACAGCTTTGTACTTGAAGCAATTTCCCCTGTAATTGTAGATTCAGTGATGAACATACGTCAGCTTGAAAACGGTCTCGACCACTACATCTGGATTTAGGCTTGTCGTAGTAATTTTAATCAATCCTACACATAGAATCATTATTAGTTGATTTGCATGTCGCGGTTGTGAATTTTGCTGTTCTGAATGTGTGTGACACATTGAATAACGAATAGCAAACAACGGAAATGTGGTAAAATAGAATGTTTTGAAGTCCCATGGAAGCATCACAGATTACCCTTAGCCCATAATTTCACATTTCATGCCGCAATGCCTCCTAGGGAGTTGTGAATTCGAAGTGGGCCTTTCGATGGGTCGCAAACCCCTCTCGCCAGCTGTGGAGATCGCGTGACTGGCTGCGGAGGCACATGGGATCATGGATCCCAAGTATTCCTGTGGTCCCAAGTCGCAAATGCCTCCGCAGCCAATCACGCGCTCCACGGTTGGCAAGAGGGGGTTGCGACTGTTTGGTCGTCACGCCTACTTCGAAGGCGTTCAATTCTCTTTTGCGGCATTCCAAGGTGAGCTTTTCGCTCAGTCACACTTCCTATGTTCTTGAGTAGGGCTAGCACACCATTAGTGTCGAAGGTAAAAAGACTGTTACTGCTGAGACTGTTACATTAATCGAGTAAAAGAGATGTTGATAAAGATTACCCAGTGCCCACATGTCGCTCATATTGAGTGC
Source organism: Teladorsagia circumcincta (assembly GCA_002352805.1). Taxonomy (NCBI): domain Eukaryota; kingdom Metazoa; phylum Nematoda; class Chromadorea; order Rhabditida; family Trichostrongylidae; genus Teladorsagia; species Teladorsagia circumcincta. Next base: position 99,530 of record KZ345611.1, read on the forward strand.
TCTACCTGTACCCCCAGAACTACTGTACGCGGGGTCGCTTTCTTTTATTTTGACGTTGCGACAGACGCGGCTTGGCCGCTAATCTTTGACGGCGGCACGTGAACGGCTTAGCTGATCTTCATCTCGTTGACTGAAACGGCAGCTTTGCTATTTTGACCGTTGAGCTTGGAGTTTGTTAAGTTCTTCATCTCATTGCTAACACTCCACATGAAGGTTCGATACGTAATTTACACAAAAGGGGCATTTAAATTCACTGAAACAGTTCGATTGAAGGCATTAAGCCTGCATAACCTTGTACGAGTTCGTGGTATATTGTTCTTCGAGATTCAGGGATGACTCTACATCTAAGACAGTAAATAGCAATCACAGTGGCAATGGATACGGTATAGTGAGTCCTATTTAAAAATTTAAAAATTTAGTAATCAAAGCTGTCTAAATACAATGTCTGAGGACACAAAGTAGCCTGTTAATAAATGAATAGAATGTGCAAAACTGTTCGAAAACAGCCCTATGATGAGAATTTTTACATGTTTTGGCGAAATTTTGTATAAAAATGTACCTGTGACTGACAGATAAACTAGACTGTTTTCACACATAAAAAGGACGGACAGTGACAGGATTTTGTCACAATAGAAATGTTGTTCACCGTCGTTACGGTATTCTTCATCCTCTTCGCTAGTGTCGCCAACCGATGTGAGTGCGGTTGTCATACTGTAAGAACAGCCGATGGGCACATCTGGCTTTTACGCTCTTCTCTGAAGCACAACACATTCCAGTGCACGAAAATGGCAATATTCGTGTTGAAAAGAAGTGCCTCAAATTCGGTTCAATGCGGAACGTGACTGTGGGTGTAGTTAGAAATCATAGCCTTCAGGTTAGTCCTTTTTCAAAGAAACACGAGACGACGTCGCGTATAGCCCATAGAACAGATTCTGGCACGGCTCTATTCCTCTACAGTTTTGGCTACCTGCCACCTAATGCTATGAGGATGTGAAGATGAAATCTAACTAGAGTACTGTAACAAACCCATAAGTATAACTAACTATAACCAGACATAAACCATACCAACCATAAATACAGTAAAAAATCAATAACGACAGGGATACTGCAGCTGAAATGAAGCACGATAAAGCTTAGCGTGTTTTCATTGTTTCGTAGACTTTATCGTAATCTTTTCCCTCCCCCAAAAAACATTTTTTTGAGAAGAATTGACCCAGTTATCTAATCACGTCTTTCCCCTTGATTCTCATCCTTTCCCCTTCTCCTTTTTTCCCGCGAATTGAAGGTGCTCTCACCGTAACATGAAAGGAGTTTTGAAACCATCAATCCATTGCGCATTTTAGAGATGTTCAACATTATGCGTCAATCATGTGCAAGCCAGCTGCAATGCCTTGAATAAGACTTAATAGAAGGTGGTATGCCCGACGATAACGTTAGGGAGAAATGTTCCAATTAAGCGACCAAAGCGTTCCCTTGAGAGTCCGCGCAGTTGGAGTAAGGTGTAGTGTCTCATAACACACACACACAACGGCGTCCCTTTAGTAATAGAGCTTTAGAGAAGCTTGGGTTTTCGTGCATCCTATCGTTTGTTCTTTAATTACGCAACGATCAGATCAATCGAAATACAAAAAGAAAGGCCGGACCTGTCTTGAGCTTTATATGCTTCAGAAGCAAGGCAACTGCTTGGCAACTTAATTTTGCGCAGATTTGCCTCTTCCCATTTCCGACAGCGGTGTTCTTTTTCTCATCACTTGAAAAAAAAACTGGCAACAGCCATACTGGTCCACGGAGGAATAATGAAATTAAACTATAAAATACGTGATGGTTTTACAGTTATGAATGATCGGCAAAGTGATCATTTCCAAAAAATGCGAAGTTGAAACCACAGTGTCTCCGAAATGGAACTTGGTGTTCATACTCAAAAAATGCTACTTATATTTTCTATTTTTTTTTTCTAAATACGTTTTCAGAAACGTCCAATTGTGCGGATTTTTGAGACGTTTTTAGGTGGACTTATAATCAGTCATGCGCAATGTTATCCAACAATCTTACAGCTGTTAGATTAACACATTGTAAGGAGAGATTGTAGAGCTTCATCGTGAATCAAACTTCATTGCACTTTCTGCGTCGTAATTGTTTTGTTACCATATTCATGGCCAACATTGCACATCATCCAATGCTTTGACTTGCGGTGTTTTGCGCACATATTTATAATACATACAATTGTACTTAGGCTAATTGATTTTTAACATTTTCCCTCATTGTTAACTATTAAATATTTAATATGAGCTGACCTTTTGTATAATTTCGCAACTCCATTTGAAAATCTTTTATCTACAGGGGTGGAGTATTGAGCTTGTGGAGCGGGCTTGGGCAAAACTAGTGAGGCCAGAGACGATACTGACTCAAAAGTTGGTATATTTCTGGGAGACCTTCACAGGCTCCAGTCTTGGAAAAAGAATGTGGTGGAAAGTGCGCGAGACGTTCAGAACGAGAACGGAGCTCATAAAAATTGTAAGATTTTGGAAAATCCCTGCCTTAAAGGCGGAGTCTACGATAAAAGACAGCCCACTAGAAATCAAGTCAGAAGCAGTCAGCGATGCAGAGATTAGGAAACAATACGCAATACGCCCGTTGACCCGAAAAACGGGACCCTTTCTGCTCTGATTTGCGCGTTAGGTGAATCTCACCGGTGGTATCCTCACCATCCTTAACGGTTTCTTTGCGGCTAGTGTAAGACGGCAAGGGGTAGTGTGGGAGGGAGGGGAGTGCAGCGGCACGAGCGAAATGGCCTTGCTAGGCCTCTTAGAGCATGTCTCCAGCGAGATCCGCATCATTGCGCATCCTTACAAGGGGTGGGGGCCTTTCAGGGCAAGCCGCGCTTTTTGGAGGTTTCTTGCATATTGTAGGGATACATGTATGAACCACTGGCCATGCTATTTTCGCTGAACGGTTTAGTAGTAGCGAAAATGCCGTGAATGGTCCTTTCAATGGTTCGATACCCGCAGCGAATTAATGTTGCCATCGGTTGGCGGCCATCTGTTGGCTTCAAAATGCTTCTTACGATGACATGACATCTAATTTTGACATTTAGCGCTATTTGGCACCAAGCCGTAAGTTCCTACGGGAGATCGAAGCAATAATAGTACCTAGTGCTTCTTTTTTGAAACTGGTAAAATTGTTCAGCGAAAGCGAAACCCGGGTTTGAGGTCCTTACATGCATCCCTAGAGAGTTCTGGAAATCCATCACAGAGTACGCTGCCCGTCAGCGTCTTCACTGCTGGCAACACCTCCGAGGCTCCGAGGCCGTCGACGTTCCATTCAGTGCTAATGAGCATTCAAAGGTCACTCCATGTGAAATTGTCCTCTAGTAATGTGCCCCTGCGTCGGGTTTTTTTACTAAGTAGGCTCAAGAAAGCAGCGGCCTAGTGAGACTAGTGCATTTACTTTAGTATATGTTCAGGAACGAACACTAAAATACTAAAGTAAATGCACTAGTTTCACTAGGCCGCTGCTCACTAACAATTTACTTGACGTCCCTACAGGCAAGCCCGCGATGAAATGGGGGGTGAAAGAGCGTCCAACTTACCACTTGGTTCCCGCATCACTCAAGGATCGAATGACAAGAACTCCCCACGATGCAACTGCGGCTGCAACCGCGCTCTTCTCACATCACCACGTGGCAGCCGACTGCGGAACAGGGTGAATAACGGTAGAGGAAATCCTTGACAAGGGGGTCGCACTTGTCAGGATGGGTCATGGGGGGTCGTACCTGTGAAAGTCGGCAGCGAGCGTATCAATGGCATTGTGGTGTAAATAGGAGGAAGAGCGTGTACCGCACAGAAAACGAGGATGTGCGAGACAACTTTATATAAAATTTCCTTTCTGCTCGCTCTTAATACCTCGTCGACAGTGATTCTGTTGGAAGGAACGCTGTCGCAAAAACGACAATGGTGAAGGAAAGCCCTGAGCAACTGAAGCGGTCTGTCGGTTATAGTGGGTACGAGACGTGTGTACAACAATACGGATTCCGTCAGTAGGTCATCATCATATGACATCTTTCAATCGAGTGTACCCTTTTGAGTGACGGTCAGATGCATGGCGTAATAGACGATAGCGGGCAATGTCGGTTGTCCTTTTTCATATCACCTACGCTGGGAAGTTGTATTCTAGATACACTTCGAGTGTTGCCCACGGAATATTCTGCAACGGTGAGGGAGGAAGCGACTTTTTAAGCGGTTAAAGATGGTCCTCGACAGATCCTCGACGCAAATTTCTCCTCAATTAAAAGTCTTGGAAAAAGCTAGGTAGACTATCAGAAAGCGCAATCCTTTCGCTTTATATAACTATCCTTACTTTTTTAATGGCCCAAGAAATTAGAGAGATATTGCTTTTTGAATGGCAAGAACTTTTATGAAAATGTCACCGTCCTCGACGCTGACTCGACGAAATTTGTGAGACCTTATCTATTTGCATGGAAGGCTTCCGAAGCAATTTAAAAACTGTTTGACAGTAGCGGGCCTAGCTCTATCTAACCCGACCGAGTGTTATTAAAAAGGTTCGAAAATTGGGGAAAAGAACCTTTATTTAGAGGGTGTACTTCCC
>KZ345612.1:76867-102393 GCA_002352805.1 Teladorsagia circumcincta
GTCGTAGGAGAATTTCATGTGAATCCGCATTTGAAAATAGAAATCAGTTTCCCTGATTTTTATTACATCGCGCTAGTAATTTTTTGCCCTATTTATTGGGTTGTCCTATAATTCCTGTCCGAATTTCTACAATTTGTTCTTTTAAAATTTTATCTTTCCTAAAAACCAGTTGATCAAAACTAAATCCTCTATCATAATCACTGATATGCATCTATTTCCCAGGGAGCGTCCGGGTGCTTGATGATGATGAGTGCAGCTAGGTGTTGACAATTCGGCAAGGTTCTTTTTGGAGTGGTTGTATTCATTGACTTTTTTCTGTCGCTGGTGCTGTTTCAAGGCACTGTGAAGGGAATAATGCTATAGTCATGTTAACACTATATGACAGATTTGGTATCCTTGTCCAGTCAACTCCCTTCGAAACGTGGCGAGTTATCATTGCAGTGTGAGTACGGGCGTTCATTTGGGAAAATGAGCTTACGAGACCCTGTAGACGGTTCTCCCACAATCATGAGAGCTGTTCCATGATGGCATTCGCAATGCGTGTCTGCATATAGCAGAGTGGTTATGAAAACGAGATAACCACTCTATCTAGGAAATCGAGAACAACATTATCCAAAAATGGAGTTTGGGATTCGGTCAAGCTGGTGAGTACTGGCTACGAGGTGGCCACCTAGCGTGCTGCGTATTACTTTCGGAGTGGACCCATGACTCATCCTTACTGGTGCTCAACTAGGGAAACTCCCGTCTATGCGGCAGCAAGAGGAGACTTCCGCAAATGGTCAGACGTCCTTCTCGGTCACGGTCGGTCGGTGCATGCGGTTTCCATCGATACCTCATTCTGCAGCAGCCGTTTTCATTCAAATGGCGAGCGATGGTTCATCGGCTGTGCCGAAGTGTCTGCAGTAGAATCCTGATGGTAGCGTCCGTGTCCCCTTCCATTTTCATGGCGTGAGAGGACTTCATCGGAAGTGAGTGGAGCCCCAGGTTCAGGTTAATTTTCACAGCTCGTGGCTTCTTCGGCATTGCTAGCCATCCACTAGCTCAGTGTTCTATCAGTAGCACAGGCTGAGCAAAACACAGTACTGATCTCCTCTACTATCCTCCTTGCAAAAACTTCTATTTGAGGATCGTAAGATATAATCGTTCTTTCTTGTCGTTCATCTATTTTGACTCCTAGTCGATGATCCCGATGCGGGTTCAATCTCCCCGCTCCTGGCTGACGTACTAGATTCACTCTTTGACATGCCAATATATTTCGCAATGGTGCTGACTTGTAGAAATTTGAACTTGAACAAAAATCGGACAGGACTTATGGGACATCCCAATATTTGAAGGCTCACAGAGCAATGCCGAAACTCGCTACTATTAGTGTTTGCACATGATGTGCCGCCTCTTAGCTTACCATTAGTCCCTGTAAGTTCTGAAAAAATTTTACTTTTTTTCATTTTCTCTTCGTTCAGTCAAAATCTTTGTGAAATTGAAATATCTTGGAAACCTTTTGAAACGAACCTAATGTTACAGCTGGATGTGCACTGCGAACGAGTATCATGCAAAATGGATCCTTCCAGCAGTTTTGGTGGGAATGAAAAGAGAATGTGCAAGGTTCATTTTGGAAAAAATGAGCTACCCACGAAGTAGCACTTGAGCGTGCTTATGATTACACCAACAATAAGTGATAAAGTTTTTGACGATTCGCGCTGAGAAAAAAGAACAGACTGTCTAGAGCGGTAATGTGTGCTTCCGAAGCAATTAGGCTGTATCTTGAGAAAAGCGAATTGGACATAAATTAGTGAAACGGTTGTACTTTGTGTAAGAAAATGAATTACCCGAAGAGGTGCTAGAATGTGTGAGGTCCTCTCATAAAACTTCAAGACTCGCAGCACCCGGTGGGTCAAGTCTGTCTTCTTTAGCGCTTCCCGGGCTTGACTTCAAAGATCTGATTGTCTTTGAACCTTTTCGAAATACCTTTACCCGTCACATTAGTGTTGTTTACTGCTCTCGCTGAACGGCAATTTCCACCACCTTTCGGAACTTTCTGGTTTTGCCTTTCTTGCCGACTTGATTAAGGATATTGCGTACATTTGAAGCCTATCATCACAAATATCCTCCCATATTAATTGCTCAGTCACGAATCTTTCCCTGTGAGTGAGAATTGAGACAAGAAGATTTCGGAGCAAAAGCTGACGAGTAGCCCTCTGACTTCTAGTACTCCGACTTTTCTCGGCTTCATTTAGCCGCTCAAGGGAGTGAATGTCATTTCCGCTAAGCAATTCGTTGACACGATTTCAAATCAGAGTACTGTGGTTAGCGCTTAAACGAATGTCATAGATTTTTGACCTTCATGGTGGCTAGCAGAGGAGCTGAGAGCAGCAGCATTTAGTCTAATCAAAGAATACGAAACTCATGGAAGGCTCGTTCATAATTTTGCCATTTACGCGCTTCCTGTCTTCAAGTATCTTGAGATTCGCAGACATGGAAAGAAAAGCTATCAGAACACGTAAATTTCAGGCAAAAGAAGACCCTTGAAAACTTCCGTCCTATTGCTGTGACATTTGAATGGCAGTACACTTGATAGATAATGTTTCAATGTATTGTACCCGTGTTATCGTTTTCAAGGTAGATATATCTATGTGTATGTCCCATTAATCAACAACCTCCAAAGGCTTCAATGTCTTATGCAGCGAGTTAAAGCATGGCGCATACTGAGAGAGCCACTTCGACATTGCAGACTGCCTCCGTTGTCTCCACTCCATCTCTTCCTACTACATTTACTCCCTTTTTAGAGAACGAGAAGAGCGTCCACAGTGACGACGGCAAGAAGAAAGTCGTTTTTTTTCAGGCTGTCGTCACTTGTGGTGTGCGATCTGCGCTCGATGCTCTGCTCGTTTTCCGAAATGGGGTATATAAGTCTCAAAAACAGCGCGAAGATGATTTAGGAAAAGGTAGATTTGTTGTGTTTTTCGAAAATGCGCTCAAAATGGCCATCAGTCTCCTGTTAGGTCCAATGAAATCCATTAATGGAAGAATGGTTGCTGGTAGTGGTACTTTATACCAAAAAAAACAATGCATGCGAAATAAATATGTTGCTTTTGTTCAAATTTTTAGGTGAGTTCAATGAATGGCATACGAATAATAATTCAAAAAATTCATAGATTTCGTGTTTTAGTTCGGCTATATTAAAAGAATAAGTAGGGTCCTACTGTTTCTTGAGCTCTTCCATTATTAGCGCTGAATGATCGAACATAGCAAGAGTTCAGAGTTGAGGAGTAGAGGATTCAGAAGAATGGAGGATTAGGTGTGTAGGACAAACACACGTATTGTTCTGGCAAATAGGCGAATAAGCGATTAGGTGCTTCATATGGCGAAGTGAGCCCAATATCGCTAGGCAGGCACACCGCTCACACCGTCCATTTACTTATTCTCCTATTCGCCTGTTCTCCTGACTCGTCAGCTGAGAACTACCTTACATATATTTCCCATTATTGCTGATTTTTCACGTCATTGAGAAAACAGTGGCAATGATCACCTGGGACGGTAGTAATGTGCCCTAAACTGGCAATCAAAGGTGGCGATTTCTCCTCGTTGACGAGGAACAAGCAACGTGGAAACATGGAAATGACTCTTCTTGAAACCAACAGCCTCGCCAAATTACTTGCAAAACTTGCTCCACTATTGAATTTGATCCTTCGACGATAGATCTCATAGCTGGTTGTTTGCCGCTGCACCAGGGATCACTCGATCACACCTTTGAAAGAGACGTACATGAGAGGCAAGCAACGTATGTTGTTTGCAAAATTCAGTCTGCAAGCGGTGTTGATCCAGCAGCGTTGCCACCGACAGTGTGGAACGTTACCGTTGAACCATTGGAAGCCTAACGCAAGGGAAATGGTGAGCATCCATTACTCTGCCTGCGATGCTTGTGTCGCACATGGGTTTGAACCTTTGGTGCACCGCCCCGTGTGCGACATCGCTACCACTGCACTATGGAGCCCTTCTTATCGGCAGCGAAAGGGTTGTAGTGAAAAGGTATTAGCCTGGGAAGGTTGCAAACTTCCAGACATCTCGAAGAATTGATCCCGTGACCGATCGAACACTAACGTGGACCGCAGGCACTACACTATTGATGAATCAATGGAAACCGCTTTCCCTTCCCTCTCGAACACCCTGCTTTGACCCATGCAGACTGGCAGTTTTGAGATGGCCATCTCTAAAAAGTCCTCCGGAGAACTTTTTAGAGATGAAGTGGCAGCATGTTTGCGCCTCCACCCTTCGCACACTATTTCTTGCTTCTCTGCCACCGTCGCTGTTAGTTTTTGGATGATCGCACTGCCAATCCACTTACTACCACGTGATCTCGTCACCGCGACCTCCGAGTAAGATCGAACTCACTTCGACTATTCTGACGGAGATTCTTCGAAGGGGTTCCTGTGGTGCTCTACGCATATTAGAGCTACTTCAATTAGAAGTCATCACCAAGTTACCACGAGCTCTTGGTCACACGGTAACTAGCAGTTGAGGCCACTTTACTACCATCCCTGGTGTCGGGTGTTGTACATACTGCACATTCTAATATGTGGGGAGACAGGCTTAACCGTCCCTTATAATGCGTTGAGCGAGGTCGTTGTATTTGGGACGGGGGTTGATTAAGTTCTTGCGCTCTAGAGATGGTAGCAAAGAAGGAGGGGGGGGGGGGCGTGTGGGGGAATTCCTGTCGAGGCCCCATCAAACGGGGGTCGTGAAAAGTTTTTGAAAATGAGTTACTAGATGGTTCGCCCTAAAAGCAGGGTGCTGAACGAAGATGGATCAATGGTCTTCCGCAAGCAAGTTTTCAGAAGAGATATAGGATGTTTTTTAATGGTAGAACCTAGACAGCAGTCGTGTGAACAAACTCCTTCAGTCTGTAGGATGAAACACACAGACGCTCACAGATGTGGAATCCCCGTGCACGGAAAGCACCGGACAAGAGCGCTAGGGCCTTGCGTAGGGAGCTGCAGCAGCTGCAATTTCTTTTTCTCAGGCTGCTGTCCGGCACTCTCACATCTCTTGCGCTCTTTCGCCTCATACTCTCCTCTTTGCGCTTAGTGTCTCATTGTCTTAGCACAGCCGATTAGGAAGGTGAGTAACTCCTCCACTCAAGCGTTTGAGACGGACATCTTCCTTTTTCTTTACTGCCGGCCCACTTTCTGTTTTTTTATTCGTTTACATATGAAATAACAACACCATTTCGATTCTGGAGCATGTCTTCAAGCCTAGCCTCAATGCTCAGATGACACATTGTTTTGTGTTAGCTCTCCATAATGGAAAATACCTTCAAGTTTGTGTGGGAGAAAGTGAACAGTCTTGTAGCCGTCGGAAAGATGTCATCGAACAGGTATACGTCCACGATCCAAATAAGCGTTTGATTTTTACGTAATCCCACTGTTCCAGCCAACGACCACCTGCCACTAATGTCCTCAAGTGTTGTACTTCAAGAAGGGCCGCCTTGTCCTCATCTGATGCGCATCGTCATCACTTCAAAGCCGCGCGACGTCGTCATCAAGGGCTCGTCAATCTGTTCCTAAAGAGATGATCTTGCCATTGTTCGCCGGGCGCATTTGCATATGAAGGCCGTGGCGCCATCACCGCCACCGTCGCCATGTTCACACCCTGAGCTGATTATTCAAATCAGGCGTATCATATGCATCATAGCGCTTTTTTCTTATGGGTCTACAACTATCTTTCAGTCAATTTCACAACTAGTCAAAATAAGATTAGTGAAATTATTAGGTCGGTTCAAAAGCTGCCGTTTTGAGAGTTCAAGTCTCTGTCGAAACCTGCCATTTGATTCAGAAAAGCCCTTTAATTCGCTACACCCTTGGCAAAAGTACGGCGCAAATGTAGCCAACCCCGATAAAAATTTCAATTTTCCATTCAGAACTACTCGAAGGAACTTCTAACATTCTTTTGCACAGCGATTTCTCTTTCATGAGTGGCTCTGGAGATTGAAAAGATGGTGCCTCATCAAAGACTGGCCTTATTGGTGTCAGAAATAGCAGAACACTTCCAGTAGTTCTTTTCGAACAATTCTTATAGGGTGTCTGTTGAAATGTGCCTTGTTTCAATTGCGCGGAAGGGTCGGACACTTTCCCTCGAAATCATTTCTCAGTTTATCGTCCATTACGCTATTACCTTTTCTATGCAGAAAAAAAGAATGCAGATCTCCCTTACAAGATGACAACCAAATCAGTTGAATGATTGGGAGAGAAGCTACCAGTAAGGAGAGTAATTACGCGGGGTGCAATAGCACGAACTTTTTGACCGACCTAATACTTTCACATTAAGAGTGTTCTTACTTTCATCAAATGCTCTAAGGTACCTACAAGGTCAAATGTTCTGATTTCCGATAAATTCTTCCCACCTTCTGGAGCACCTTGGTGTTTTATCTCAAAATTATTTTCTGAACCTATGCTCTATTTTTAATAGGTAGAACGCTCCCTTAATATTCAGCATGCCTCTACAAGACATATGTCTGCCCTTTTCTCAAATCCTGCCTCCTACTGAAAGTGCACATCCCTACTTGACCAGCGTTTTTGAGCAACCAAAAGTTCAGTTATGCAAGTACATGACGCAATCACCCAGGTAATCAGTAGCAGCACATTCCATACGCCAGGGTGAAATTGATGAAAATGTTCACATTAGCAGGAACTTTCGGAAATAAAGAAGAAGGGCAAGTAAGAAGAATCTAAATATCGCACAAATGTAGATAAGCAATGTTCAAGGCTGACTTTACCACATGCGCAGATCGAATGGCTCTTCGGTTAATCCTGTCTTCCTTTCTCATAGGCACGAGCAACGACTTGACCAGGCCCTGCTGGGCAGAATAGGTTCACAAACGCCTACATGATTCTACGCCCGCTTATCCTAAAGCCCATTGATCAAAAGGGCTGGACATCACCACGACCTTCGCAGTAGAAAAGTCTAGTCTGTGTGATAAAGGAGCTCTAAGTGATGCATCCTTTGTCAGCCTACATACATTGACAGTCATTTGTAGAAGGCCCTCAGTGATCATTCATATTTATTGAGATGGAATTTTAACAGCCTCCTAATGCAAGGAAACATTTTAACTTTGAACAGCTATCTAACATTCTTGACAATTTCAAGTGTTGAACCACAATCACTTATTTGTGACAATCCATTGTAGTGCAGTGGTTTTATTCGATTGTGGAGCGGTTTGTTGGAAGCGGTGCGCCGATGCCGACAGTACGTGTGCCCTCATCAATCGTGGGAAAAAAGAGTCACGGATGCTTTTTGCTCCGATAATCTGGATTATACGATCTTCTTACACTTCGTCAAGAGTCGTCGCTTGATAGTGACCGCCAGAAGATTTCTAGCATTCTACTCCGCAACGCCTTGCACAGATGCGAACCTGATGGGGCACACATAAGTGTGTACCTTGTCCAGGAGTCGTTATTTTATAATGAGTTGTCCCACGACCTTTGGACTTCCGTCTCGAGAAAGACAATAACAATGACGGACAGCTCATATCACACTAGATATCAAAGCATCTTACAAGGGGGGTCTTTCAGGTCATGAAGCGCCTTTCAAAATGATACCTTACATGTTCTATAGGCTCATGCGAGGGACATAGAACTGTGGTCCGTTGTTCCTCGCTTCTGGGAATTAGTGCGTCACACATTTATCGCAGTTTGTTCGAGCACCGAAGAGTAGCACAAGTGATTCTCTGCTTTAGGTGAAACACTCACGAGCAGTCTAACTGAGATCTTCCTGAGGTGATTTTAGAATCTTTAATTTTGAACTAAAATGGAGAACTCACAAAGGAAAACCGAATAATATGTAACAAACTATTATACAAAATATGTGAGATTGATCTTTAATACGTTGACGACCGCCGTTGTGCGGATACTGCTTCAACATTTTCGTATTCCCTCATCAATAATCATTAATCTTTCAGCGTTTTCATTACCAGTGATAAAAAATTGTTTTTCGGATACAATAATGTACAGGAACCCTCTTGGAACAAGAAAAAACTCAAAATAAGTGAAGAAAAACAAGTCTGCTCCATGTGAAAAAGTGGTATGACGTCATGCTCCACGGTCGTCAACGCGTTAATGATTTATTTCTTATTGACACCGTAAAGTAGTGCGATCAAGACCAACCGCTTCAGGCCTTGTCCTCCAAGCATTGAGAGCATGGCGTCTCGTCTTGGTCAAGGCATGCCCAAGGATCGGAATGGTGTGGTTCTTGCACATAATCACGAACCTGTGCTAAATGGGCCGGTAAGAAAAAGGAAAAGAATCCGATGAAAATTCTTAGATTAATGGGTGTCTCACCTTCGTAATCGGCCGTGTTCAGCCAAAGAAAGACTAAGCGCGTAGAGGAGAGTGTGAGACGAGAGAGCGCAACAGATGAGAGAGCGCAGACAACCTGATAAAAGGCATAACCTGCAACTGCAGTACCTTACTTTGCAAAGCCCAGCACTCTTGCTGGGTGCACGGGAATGCCATCTGTGATTCCTCAGGGATCCATCATACATTGCGAACGAGATCGTTCACACGACTTCTGCCTGGGTTGTGCCTTTGAAACAAAATCGCTAAAATCATTAAAAAATGATTAAAATCAAGGGCAAACTCACGATTTGTTATGCTATTCCCTGTGAATGTGGTGCCCCACCTCAAAGACAATTTTCACGATGTCAAAATCATGGTAACTAAGTTCAGTGTGAAGCGGAAGAGGCTGTTGAGTAGCCTAGCAAGAAAGAGCACAGCTGACGAATAAGCCACAGACATCGCGAAGGTGAGTATGAATATGGGTTGCTCGGAGTGTCTATGGCTGCTGTCCCGAAGCCCTAGCCTTCTTATTAATCATAAATGAGGGCCCTTTGCAACTTTTTTGCGGCAAAGTGAAAAGTGAAGCTCGATATACCTGAATGTTGGCAAAAGTCCCACTAGGTTGCTTGACCCTGGCAGAGACTAGCCCTTCAGATGCAATTTATCTGACCTCCTACTATCGGCCAATCTTCCAGCTCTCCATCAGTAATCTGCTGTGAAAGGTTTAGTGTCAGCTTTACTCTGCTGAATGCACCAGAAAAAACCGACCTGAATAGACTGAAAGCCCTAAAAATTTCCCAGGTGACGCAAAAAAGTGGTGGCGTTTCCTAGCAACTTTATACTTGACATGGCTTTCAAGGGAGAGCCAGTTGTTACCGCATTCCATCGCCCACTTTTTCGACCCACTATGTCATCCGGTCGCTACACATTCATCCAAATCCCATCATGCACCCACATGTGATTGGCCACAACCAGTTTTTTCCAGTGGGCAAAGATTTGCTTCAGATATGATGAAGGCCAGCAGCGCTTCGGTGTGGGCTACTGAGCAGCCCAGTGGCCTCCGTTTTCCGGTTGATTTTCGGAGCAATAATTGTTAATTATCGTCACAGATGTTCTTAGTAGCGCATCTCTATTGTTATCGTCCGCATGTCATCCAATTCCCAACGCACAGTCCGCCGCTGAGACGTCCAAAACACACCCTTGACTGTCTGAGCACAGTGTTTAAATATCTGAATGCTACCCTGGCCCATTTGGGCAGTTGTGTCATCAATCGAATTACTTGTGTCACTTAGATTGGTAGTGATGTGTGGCCGTGAATTACCCATGGCGGGTGCGCAGCATTGTTCTCCTGTTTTTTTTCTGACATCACTTTATTATAGTTAGATATCTGAGCTCACGCTTACGCTTATTTCGGGTTTCTTTCGCTTTCTAAACTCTATAATTTTCTAGTGTTTTTCTCCACAGCAGAAGCAGTTGCAGGCGCGATAATGGCTCAAGCTCATAAGACCGGCTTCCGAACATCTTCGACAATTTATCTGGCGAGCCATGTTTAAGATGCACTCCACTATTATTTAGGTGTACATATAAGCTCCTTGATTAGTGAGGGCGACTAGTCGTGAAGCACTTTACTTTAACCTCCATGGTGAGTGTCAGAGGTGCCATTTCAGCGGTTTAGGCCTCGCTGGTGTTTCACAAGAATGTTGCGTATCGAACAAAACTTTCATCTTACGTTAGGCGGGGCCAGAACCCGCACTTCTCGCTCAACGGGCAATGCGCTGCAAGTTGCGATACCGGGACGCCGTTTCACCCTATCCACTTACACGTATACCGTGATAGCAAAGACACTCTGAAAAAATGAGTTAGAGTAAAACGGCGTTGCGGGAGCTTGCAGCGCATTTGCCCACCAAGCGAGAGCTCCGGTTCAAGCCGGGCGTAGCGCGAAAGTCTTGTTCATAACCCAGGATTCTTTCCATTTTCGCAAGGCAAACTGCAGCCAAAAACAGCAAGTGACAATCGGGAACAGTCAAAATTCTTCACTAATGCTTTCATCTCTCCCGCTGCTGAGTTATCTCATTCCTTCTTCCATACTCTCGCCTAAGTGTGCACTTCCCACATCACAGGAACAGGCTCGACCGCTGAAGAAGGAAGGAGTGCTTTGGTGTTGCCAGCATACTTTTTGTTTTTTTTATTAGATGAGGGGGACGACGCGCTACACCTAGTCATCACGTTTGAACATTAGTGGCCATTTTCAAATACCATAAATTGCGAAACCGAAATAGCCACTAAGTAGAGACATATTGCATCCGTCAAGTCCTGATCATTGACTGAATTGACTTTCATCAGAGTTCACATAAATAATTGAGATTAGGTACATAAAACCATCCGATCCGCTATCTTGAAATATACGTTCCAGACTTCGGAACCTGTAAATCCGCCTAAGAACAAAGTTTGGTAGTGGACCAGGAACTACACAGGAGCTTTTCCTGTGCATGCACAACCAGTGAGATCGATTCCCATTTGCTACAGCGAGCTCATCATCGTCGCCTGTCTTTTAATGTCCGACCCTTGGTTTTTATACTTCCAGACTCGTTTAGTCGTACAAAACCTGAAGACTGAACATTAACTTGCCGGCAAGTCCTTGTATTGAACCACCACGGCAAATCGCGCTGCGTTCTGTTTCGCCTCGGAATAGCACTTTCTGAACAAATCATTGGTTTCTAGAATCAACACATTCCATATAAGGCTTTCACAGGCCTTCTTGTCGATCTGGATATTTCATTGCGAAATTGTGTTGAGATAAAATACGCGTTGAACGGTTTTTGTTCTTCCTTTTGAAGACTCATTCTTCTTTATTATAAGGCACATTGGATAACAGTATCTTGTCTGATGCGTTGTTTACCAGCTCCTAGTAGCAATGAAAATCAAATATTTGTCAATTTAATGCACTCAAGAAGTCCGTACAAATGCATGTATGCTTTTCTAGAGGACTAGGAAATCCGTCGGGCTCTTCATATTTGTCGTAAACTCGGCGCAGTTCCTTCCCTTTTCTAGTTCTTTGGTCTTTCAATGCTTCGAGAAGAATTTCCGTCTTTTCAATAAATCTATTTCGAATGTAGAAGATGCCCTCAGTGCAGCCAACGCGTTCTCCAATTCAAACATAACGAGTACCCATTTGAAGTGCAGTGTACATATTCCCTTCAAGTAGAAACTGTTCAGTTTCCCGTGTAGGAGAAAGGAGACTCACGCTCACGGTACACATTGGGGAACAAAGTGGTTACACGTAGATTGCTGTTCATAAAGGCTTGAAAACGATCGCCACCATACGTCAACCTCACTGTGTACCATGTTTCGGTTTGGAACAAATGTCATCTAGCGAGCTTTAGAAAAAAAGTATACCATTCAATGAACAGGTTCTTTCAGTGCGTTCAGTTCACAATGGTTCCCACTTCACAGTGTTGAAATTTCTGACGATTTAAGAGCCGAACCTGAATCACAATGTAATTCTCTAGAAGAAAAGCGCATGTGTAAATGTGTTAGAATCTTAGCAACTTGATGGAAAACACCTTGGTCCAGCTTGTACAAAAACTTTAGCAGCAGTTCTGAATTTAATCCATTAAGCGTACTTCAACTTAATCGTGTCTTGGGTACTGCAGCAAAAAGTGGTTATCCAGTAGGCATGGCACCTAAGAAAATGGTTATTCAATAGGCATATAAGGGGGTGTGAGCTTAGGGCGATGATGAATGGAAACGATTCAGCATTGAGCTCAGTATTCTTATACTCATAGGCAAGTTTGTGGCGAAAATTAGACCCGGAAGAAGAGTCATCCGTCGTCCGGCCATTTTGAAAAACCTTAGGAAACCCTCTCTCTCTCTCTTAAGAGTTCCTCTATGACCCCCTGTTGTAATTATGTTTAAATGGGCGTTATGTTTCTGTGTTCAAATTGATATAATTACACTCATTCGCTGGAGCGATTCTGGCTTTTGAGCGAGCCAGCTTCTATGCGCACGGCGAGACAGACGAAGTTTTTATTAACACATTTGAGACGAGCATAGCTACTTAAAAATTTGATTTTACAATTACTCAGTAGATTTGAATCTGCATAAATTTACCTTCTGGAAACCTTCAGTCATTTTCTTGTAGGGTTCTGCAATTCTTCTTTTATAAAGTGGTAAATTAATAAATAAGCAATAAGCAAGTAAAACTGGAATTCGAGGGAATGTAGATTGCCCTTACTTTCGGAAGATCTTCATAAACTACTTTGAAAGACGTAATAAGAAGGCTTGTGAAGATAAATTGCTTTCCTTTCGAATGCGCAAAATTTCCTGAATGTTTTTTTACCAAAAAATCCATCGTCCTTTATTGCAAAGTCGAGTTTTTGAGCTTACGACGAACGTAACACTTAACAGATTCTGTGAAAGTTATGAATTGTGGTTCACGGTGTGGATTCATAGCAACGAACTAGAACCTATGTACTATAATTCTGATGAGCCCTTACGTTTACGTTTATTTTTTGCAAAATTCACCCGTTTGGATCTTTTTTTTTTTCTCAGAAGTTTCTGAGTAGTTTTCTCGAGCAAGTTGTTGATCACTTCAGCGATCATAACTTCCTTCTCAATGATACCAGGAAGTGAGGGCTTCTCTGGAATAGGAAAATGTACTTTCAACAAGAGCGGAAACTGTATAGCAGAAATACTTGCTTGGAAAATTCTTCTGTGTGGATCCTAACGAGTGCTGAGAAGCGATTCCATCCATACCAGTCAGCTTCTTCGTCATAACTTTGCTTGCGAACACTGGACACCTCCACTACGATTGCTTTTGCTTATGTTGAATCAGAGTTGAAGCGTTGAACTGGCTACTCCTGCTCTGGGATGTGCCACGCACGCGCTTGTGGTCCAGAAGTTGAAAAAACATTCCGAAGTCTTCTTGGTCTTGGTGTGGCTTGTGGAAGTAGTCCATTCTGATTCTTGCTGTGTTATTGTCGACATTTCTCACAAAGGAATGTGGAAAAGGGAGTAGAGGTTTACATGGCGTCTAACCAGAACATGTAAACCTCTACTCTCTTTTCCACCTCCGTTTGTGAGAAATGTTGACATCGCCACAATTTTAGCCGCTAGCAATTTAGGACCCCTCTTTCCCGTCAGCCAAATACGACCCCTTGCCTGAATCGGCCGGGCGCACGAACCCCTGCATAGAAGTCAATCCAGCCAATAAGTGCTTCGCCTTCTTATCGAAGTTGAAAAAACAATCCGAAGTCTTCTTAGTCTTGCTGTGGCTTGTGGAAGTAGTCCATTCTGGTTCTTGTTGTGTTATTGTCGACATTTCTCACAAACGAATGTGGAAAAGAGAGTAGAGGTTTACATGGCGTCTAACCAGAACATGTAAACCTCTACTCCCTTTTCCACCTCCGTTTGTGAGAAATGGTGACACCGCCACGATTTTAGCCACTAGCCTCTGCATGTAGGACCCCTCTTTCCCATCAGCTGAATAGGATCCCTTTGCTCTGATCGACCGGCAGCACGGACTCCTGCTCAGAAGTCAATCCAGCCAATAAGTGCTTCGCCTTCTTATCGGATGGAGACATTCGATGGGCTCCAGAAAATCGTCCTGCGTGCAGAACCATGTGCATACAGCATTAGCAGCGCCTTCTGTGATAAGACCAAGTCCATTCTGTGTCGATCCCAAATCGTGTTCTGTGCGCTACTGCTACTGATATGTCCAAAGATGCATTGTTGAAATCAAATAGGTAGGTGTTCCTAAATTGCCATAGCTGTGAAGCGCCCGAAAAATTTCTCATTTAAAATTTAAATTCATTCAAATCTTCAAATCTTCAAATTCACACCTACAAAGGGGGCTTTGAAATACTACACAAGTAACATTTCCAGGATCTCGATAATCCGCAACAATTGACAGAAGAGCCCGCTTACTGGAACAGTTGTCGGCCATGTGAACATTGTGTTTGGTTTGGCATTATCACCCATGATTCCTATGCGTCGCATATGTACTTCCCCACTACGCTGAATTGTCATTCCCACCCTGCTGATTGTACGTGTAACTGCTTAGTGATAAATGTTATTCAATACCCAGACACAAAAAGCGAATGTAGCGTATGTATACCGTATCATGAAATTAGAGACGTACAAGCAAAACTCAAAAAAATGCAGTCACACCAGTGTATTTGGTAAATAATACTCCTGCAAAAAAAAGCAAGTGGCCCAAGTTCAAATCCTGGCGGAGCCCTAGTTTATCATCCATGGCTTTGCATCCGCATCCTTGAGACAAAAACAATAGGGGTGCAAGTATTCTTCTCACAAACTTATATCATCAGCATATCGTGGAACCAGTGAACAGAAATGCATTGCCCTTTTATCGTCAATCTGCCATCAGTTCATCGCAACCCCCGAATGGCGCATACCCGAATGACTCCACCCACTTACTCGTTGGCCCGCCTTCTATCAACGGACTCGTCTCCATCGCTGCCAGAGAAGAACCCTCTTAGTCCCGAATTTAGATGCGACCTTCGATATGGAGGATTTGCACCCACTTGTAGTCCGCTCACCCGTCCATCTCATTCCCTTCTATGCACTAAGCTTCGACGACCTTTTCTTGATCGCCTTATTATTGGAGGTGATGAGAATCTCTACTCTGTCTATACGTCACTTCGAGGTCATCCTCATTCCTTTTTCGCATGTTTGTTGAGTTCGTTTCTGTGGGACTCAATGTTTCTCCACTGGAAATCTTCTAATCATGAATACATTTCAGTTAGTTCAATAAATCACAAGCTTGTCCATAAGTACGTATTCAATTTTAGGCATTTATAGTTACGAATTCAAGGGATGTGAATAATCGTCGGTCTTGAATCGCTTCCGAATTTCCAGCAGTCTGTCAGCTTAGTCTCCATAATGACGTTTTCTTAGCAACCAGAATGAATGCTAAATAGGAAGGGTAATATTTTAGTAACGAATTACTCAAAAAGCTCTGGCATTCAACGCTAGGTGAAAAACTGATTCCGTGTAGGTAAGCTTAGTAATGAAAGCAGTTAAAGGAGAAAGAAGAGACTGGTGGCAAATTTCGTCGCCTGCCACACGCATGGTCTGTGGGTCAGGTCTATGGTTGAATCTCACCTAGTTCAATCAATCCTTCATCGATAAAGCTCGGGTAATTGGTACCATAATAACTTGAGAAGAGAAAAACAATGAATTGGATGTTATCAATCATCTCAATGAGATCATTCAACTATCCCGCGGATGAAACTCAATAGTCCTTCTTTTTTTGATATTAGGAAAATGTTAATGTCAAACTCTCCATGCTATTGTTTGTACTTTTTCAAAATTTGACCATTGGTTAGGCCACTCGGATCCAATTTCCATAAATAACCAGGGGAGTAGAACACTTAGCCCCTCTCTTCCCAAAAGGTGGAGAAACGCCAAGTGCACTATCCTTAATGTTTTTTTTCGGAAATAAGTCTGAGCATTTGTTCAAAGCTACCGTACAAACACTTCCCGTGACATCTCTGACCTTGAACAGGTCTTTGATTTTTTGGCTGAAGGGAATGAACACGAACTTTCATTGTCCGGAATGAACTCGAGTACGAACTTGCGTTGGACTCGGTGTTGCTCTTTGATTCATTTTTTTTCCGCTCTGGAGGCTGTCGATTTCACGCTTATACTAGGAAAGTATTGTAGAATACTATTTTGTTTAATGTTATTATAAAAGTATTAAATAATAGCACCCTAAATGTAGAACTGAAAAAAAAACCTCTTCGGGGTGTAACCCTATCAATACCCAAGTTCTTAATTCGTGCCTTGGCGCTCATTAGTACAAACATGATGGTGAATAGTAAATTCTGTTGATATTTTTTAGCACTTCAAATGGCTCCTCGCTAACCGTAAGAGTCGCTAATTTTGTAGAAAAAACCGCAAGGATCCGCAAATTTCAATGGTTTTGAATCCCATAACGTCCTCTTTCAAGGAAGTATCAATGACTGCTGGAATTATGCCCCTTTGAGTTACTATTATTATTGTTATTTGTTATCGGTAAAAAACACGACACATGACAAAGCACTACTTGTTTTTGTTTGTTTTTGTTTGTTAACTGCTGTTTTTTTCTGCAGTTCGCCTTGCGAATATTTCACAAGAGTGCTGGGTTGTGAACAAAACTTTCGCCCAGACGGGACTCGAACCCGTATGGTACTTATACCATGAAAAGCTGAGTTGGAATGAAATGGTACCCCGGTAGCGTATTTGTTAGCGCACTTGTCACAGCTGACAGCAAAAGATGCGGGTTCGAGCCCTGTCTGGGGCGAAAGTTCTGTTAACAACCCAGCATTCTTGTGAAACAAAGCACTACATTATACAGCAATGTCCAACAGTGTGTGATAATGATAGTTAACGATTATAATATTGGATTATTTGTTTACTTTTCAACTCTGTCCTCGCCTACCGCTGTTGTTTACTTCTTGCACCTACCACGCACTCGTAGAGGTCAACTATCGCTTTATACGGCGGGTGTGGCACATTGAGAGGCGTTTATTCCACTTACTTAGCGTTTTTGTCGATGCTCATGCGGCAGCTCATCAAGCGGCTAATATTTTCACTTGATTACCTGCATTTTTAATTGCGGAATCGATCTTTTCGTACGTCATGCTCTTCAGTTCTCAGTTTTACAGCTATTGAGTGAACATGTCGATTTGGATTGCGATTTCCGCCAGATGACAAGTGAACGGTTCAATCTTTGAGATGACGAAGTCCACTCCGGCCGTTTTGAAAAACTCTTTGCGAGTCCATCAACACCTCGTCTTCAACGTCCTTGATGATAACGAATGGGCTGCTAGCGGAGTCGTAAGACGACGACGACCTCTCCTCTCCAAAGAAACCTGTTTCTCATCGAATCGCTCAGAAGTCGATTATCACCACGCCCCATTTCTCAGCTATCATACCGATCAATAGCGTTTTTGCCGTAGCAATAGCTCTACAAATTGTCTCGTCGCAGTTTCACAAGATTTTCAACCGTTCGCATCTGTCCACTCCCTACTCATTACTACAAGGCATCCCCACTCGGAGAGATAATCGATGCCGATCGATTACGGTATCTATCAATCATTCGTGTATTTATTCTTCTGTCTTCCATTGCTGCGATGCAGGTGCCATACTACGTAATACATCCATCCAACCGACCTCAATGCCACCCGCCAAGAAATTATTCGAAGCTGGACGTGTTTTCGGCTGCTCCAATCCGTGCTACCGTAGGTCTTCGCTGCTCACCACAGGGGGTACAACGAAGACGATTCAAACACTACCCGGCGCTTACGCAACGCGCGATCGTCAATTATCATCTCTGTTTTCTTCTGTCATTTTCTTCAAAACGCCATTTGATTCTAGCCTTTCAATGTGCTATCATTATTTTTAATTAGACCGTTCCAATTATAAAAACGGTTACCTTTTGATTATAACCTAATTACGTAGCTGCTTCATGATTGCTGGAAAACGTCTTAATGTCTCATTCGAATTCCTATTCTACAAGATTTTTGTGTGAAACTGAACATAGGAAGAGATGACCCGCTCGGATTGAACCATGATGCGCCGTGAATCGGAATCCATTTCAGATTTCGGAACAGTATGTTAGAGTTTGGGACCAATTGCCCAGCTTTAGAATCTCAATTGTTCTGTCTACGCAAAGAACTCCGTTGCCAAAAGATCTATCTCAGGAGGGCTGATTGTATGTGGTCCGAACTGGTTCGCATCCATAGCCTATTAGCGATCCCCTGACCACAGCACCATTACTGCTTTGGCGAAATCCCGTGGTCATACCTTCGTCATTCTCAACTGTGGCTGGACAGTAGCGCTGCAAGACAAACAGCTGAGAGCTGAGGAGAGTCAAATACCAGGCCACCCAAGCCTTGCGTCAGTGTTCCTCCCCACAAGTCATTGCATAAGCGAAATTGGGTTCAAGTTAACGAACGCTTTTGCATGGACTCACAGTGCGTGGCGCATCCACAAAAGGAGTGGAAGGGGTTGAATGCTTTATCTTGTATTACGCTATCAAGGTAGCCCTAGGCAGAGGCGTAGACACGAGTCTCCTCTACCAACTAGGAACACATGTTTCAATTTTGTCCTTGATGTAGAAATAATTAATGGAATAAATAATTAATCCGAAAATTATGCCTTTCGCTTACCTACCACAGTAGGTACTAGGACTGGTTATAGCAACAGCAAGGTTTGTGTAGGTTTCCTGCAAAAGCTACTCTAGGAGTTGTGACAGGCTCGCTCACCGTCACCTTCGGTCACCATCTAAGTCTATAGAAAAGTTTTCTTACCGGCTACAATTTTGGTTACGGCTGATACCGAAGTGCTACTGTTCATGTTGTCTATTTCTTTGACTATAGAACAAGTTCCTCAGTTATTGTTCTTATAAATCTAATGGTCTCATAACGGTAATTACTATAACGGGATCGGATTATTACAGCCAAGTAACCGGTTTGCTATGCGATGATGATGGAACGATAGGACTTCATAACTGGCATACAAGCAGTTTCAGCAATTTGTTATTATTAGAATGGCTTTGTCATAGATTGGATTCGAATAGTTGTAGCAATAAGTGAAAAGTGAACGTCAGGCTGTTGCTGTTCTGAAGGAGCTGTGTTTAATCGTGGTGGTGTTCTGTGAGGGTAGAAAGATTTGGGAGGCACACTTCTGTTTTAGTAGCCACGCCCACAAGCTTGCGGTCTAAGGTCCCTTGATATGGTGCTCTCAATCCCACATCTACTCCTCAAATATCTTTCTGCAGAAGGATTTTTCAGACAGCACTGTTCCAGGCTTTATTCTCCTCTCTCGCTGTCCTCTCTGAGCTCCAAGCCTTTTGCCTGTTTTATTCTGGCCGTTCTTAATCAATGGGTATAACCTTTTACGTGAAATTAACTTTTCCGATCAAACTTGAATAGGTGACCAGAGTATTCATTCAGTTTAAGTCCTGTTTCATAATTTTTCCCTTTTTTCGCTGTCAGTAATCATACCGCGGTCCTGAGCAAAAAAAGCTGATGATGCTTCAGAACAAATAGAAAACAGCTGGTGAAGGCTCTGGCGTTGGCTTATCTCTTTGTGTATGTAGGTTAGTACCACCTGACGGTCAATGAGGATCACTACAGACCATCCGCTATCATCCTACATATTGTCACACAGGGCGAATTGAATTGCCTTAGTTTCGAGATTTGTGAAAATTTGAAGTAGGTATCCACAGGGTCATCGAGAGCTCAATTCAATATTTAAATATTTTCTTTCATTTTTATCCCGTTTAAACTTACTATTACATTTAACTTTTGTTGTTAAAATGAAGCATCATTTCCTTCAGTCCTTTTTTATTGTCTGGGCGTTGTTGGGTCAAGTAATATCCTGCCAACCTCAACGTGCTCGCTTCCGAGCGAATCACGAGAGGAATGGGATTTGAAAAAATGAGCATTCCAGTACCTAAAGAGTGATCGAAAGGCCCAATGCCTCTTCTTGATGAAATGAACCTCGGATAGAATCTTTCCTTTTTCCAATAGCAATTTAATAACGTCTCCAAGGAAACTACTTTCTACAGTGTAACTGCAGCTAGAATTTTCCTCCTATATTTCTTAGCTTGTGAATAACTTAATAGCTTGTGAATATCTTCCTTCTGCTAACGTTGAGGAAGCCAAAGAACGCGGAACAAGTTCGACGGCTTCTCGTTGCAGTGGAAAATTTCTAGCGAGTCTCTGGAGAACGGGCATGCGCTCAGCGGCATCAAACCACTTCATCTACATATTAGGACAAGCCGATGCGAACATCACAAAGCACTTGATTTCAAGGCTCAATTGAGCCCACATCGGTCCTTGACCCCGTCGGCTTCGTCACTAAATGCATTTTTAGCTTATTCTCCCGGAAAAGGGGCTATTGCTTGGTTTATGCAACAACAATGGATTCTGAATACTGGTATTATTGGGAGTATTTACAACTAACTCTCATCGTTTTATCGTCAAAGCAATAGCAATAGCAAAACAATACCACAGAACAAAAGACTCGCACAATGGACTCAATAATTCCTGCATAATCTCAATGAGGGATCTATTTCCTGAAATTATGAGAGATGAAAGGTCTTTGTTTTGCAAGGTCTTCCACGTTATCTTTCAGAGACCTTGCCTTGCTCTTACTAGTTGGTTTCTCGTCGCGTAACCTAATCTGATATACGCGTTCTCATTAACATATACGACTCTTGGGTGCCAGTGATCATGGTAACGATAAAACGTCTTTCAGCCAACCTGACGCAGCATTGTTTGAGTCTTCTCTTCTAACTGCCTATTCATCATCCCGGATGGGTTTATTGAGATGTGTAGTTTATGATCAAAGTTTATAGCTCCTATTAGCTTGAAGAAGGAGCTATTCGAAATTAGTAGAGTACAAAGACGGATAAATAAATAACAGTGACAATAAATAAATAATAAATAACCGTTAGAAAAAATACCATAGGAACTTCACTATTATCATTGATTTTATCATAATTTTACTCACCAATATTAACACTTTCATAACCGTTGTTTTATCACCCCTTTTCTCATTTCCACATCTAGTAAACAGAGCATTTAATGGGCAAAGTGTGTAGCATATAAGGTAAATTATCTCGTACCTTATTCAGGGGGGGGTTTATTTATTCTACCCGTTCCGGCCCTACCAGTGAATTTTTTCTCTACTTATTCTAGCGTGTTGAGATTCAAAAGACTCAGGACAACCCTATTACAAAATATGTGGGCATCCTCCAGGCCTAAGCTCAAGAGGGCAGAAACTGCGAGAAAATTCAAAGCCGCTCACGCGCTCTGGAGTCTTCCCACCCCCCCCCCCCTGAAGTTTGGTACTGGTTTTCACAAAAGCGATATGTTCCACGCGGTTTCAAGCGCGCCTGATAAGTACTGATATCACCGGTAACTACTGGTACGTAACCATCACAATGCCCCCGTATCATGCGATAGGACCCTCAAGACCCTTTTAGGGCTGCAGATGTCCCATGTGATGAACCGCGATTCATGGCTTGCATTAATCACTCAGGTTACAGTATTTTCACATTCATTCAATACCTACTAGCTGATAGCCACGTTCCTACTTTGCAGCGCAAAATAAATGAATAATCAAAAATTTAATAGTTGTCGGTCAAGCGCCTTAACGACCACATGTTTACCTAAGCCCATTGTGTTATTGTTGTTGTCTCAGGCGGTCATTGTTCAACCTTGATTATCGATTGATTCAACTGTAGTTCGCGGATTAGGAGCGATAAATCCTCGGTCACTAATACGCGGTGATGGCTGATCACCAGGTGATAGATCGGTGTTTATCGGTCTGCAGGTGGTCCGCTCCTCTCCATGCAGTCATCGCTCTGTTCCTCCAAATTCTATTCAATTGCAAAAAATGATGAGCAATACAGTATACACACGATAGCGCCGAAAGGTCTTGTAGAGATTTGTTTTTGAGATTGCAGAGAAAAACGCTCTGAAATCTTTCGTACGACCTTCAAGTGCTCAAGTTCATTAATCAAATCATCAAAAAAGGGCCGCCGACTAGTCCTTGATTGGGCTAGATGTGAAATGCTGCCGACGTCGCCTGTCACAGAAAAACGACTTGAATAGATTTTGAAGTTCTCGGGAAAAGCAGACACTCAGACTCCAACTATAGTGAGAGTTCTCTTATACATGAGAATTGTTTCGTCACTGAAATAGTGGAGTTACTGAAGTGCTGATATACTCGGTGACTACTGATAGGTGCCTTGAAGGGGATGGAATGCCTCAATTACTCGATATTCCTCAATCCCTCTTTAGAGTGCGCCATGTATTCCATCAAAGTCATGCTGGCACTTAAACGCGGCTTGACATTTGTGATGGCTTGAATAAGACCAGCCGGTTTACCATTCAGTATTTTCACCTTCCAATTAGGTCTGGCACCATTTATCCAATCTCGGAGGGATGCAAGGTTTGGCTGACCTGAGTGCGATTCAATTCAAGGCTTGAACCTCGGTCCACCACATGGTAACATAGTTTTTTGGCGTTGCGCCACTCCCATCAAATGTTGATATAGAACAAGATGTGATAATCTTGGTAGATAGAAAAGTAATGCTCAGTGCTAAGAGTGGTTGGACAGAATTAGACGAAGGTTTTCACATAAGCAAGCCATTTTCGAAAATGTTTTGTTTATTTTGAACGTACTCTTTTCGATGATTCATGTAAAACGTGGTGTGGAACGCCTTTAACTTACGTAGAACCACTTTAGGATTAGCGGAATAATTCGATAATTGATAGATTCTGCAAGAGCTTTCGATGATTGTGATTTCCTTAGGGCCATAGCGCACTCATTTTATTCGCAAAGCCGAAAATTTGTTTCAAGTGTCTGGCCACTTTTGAAAATGCGATCGATATAGTTTGATGACAGTAACAACCAGCTAATCACAAAACCGCGCGGCGACCGCTTCGCACTTGAGAACGACACGCCCATCTTCATGCATTTTGCTGGAATTCATCCTCTCGACCAAATCTGCGCAAGCTCTATTCAGCTTTCTCGAATCCATGAGTGGAGACTGTTTTTTTCAGAATGGGGAATACCTCCCTTGATGCGCTTCTGAAGGCCAGTACTATTGCAATATTTGCCATCCCAGATATGTCCCTCTCAATAAAACGAGAAGATCAAAGCCATCATTTGATTCAACGACTCTCCTGAAGTGAGCTCTGTTGGTTCTCTTAGTCGCCACTCATTATCTGAATAGCTTTGGATCGAACCTCCAATTGAGTTCTAGGAAAGCCTATGTCAATCTCCTCCATATCAATCGTCGTTTGATTCGTTGACTATCGCCTTCCGCTTGACATTCCATCAGCTTTTGAAGCCGTCGGGCATCCGCATAACAGGACGATAGCCGTCTGGGAAATCGGTCCTCTCCTAGCAATTATCACTCACTTATGAGGGCGTCGTCGGCGCGCTCTTTGACAATGAACCATGCTGAGACTGTTTCATGATCGAGCAGTGGCTCGCTGACATCTGATCCCCTCCTCCACAGGATCCCAAGAAAGCTTAGAGGCCGGTTTCGCGTACTTGTGCTCTCATGAAGTTCTCAACAATTCCACAACACTCAATCGACGATAATTTTTACCGCAATTCAATTTCATATACCAGAGATCGATCACATTTGTGATTTCATTGTGAGTGATTTATGCACACACCTTTTTTGGTGGTGAAATTACCAGAGTGTTTGTTTTTAATGTTTACTGGCGTCTGGCAGTTTACGGGGATCGGATTATCACATTCTCACATAAACAAATTCCTCAGCGTCTTAATTATCTCCATCCTCTCGGACTGCTGGCGCGCCATAACGGTCTTCCGGTCTGCTCCGTTGAGCTACCTGTTAGATTTCTGGCTATAGTAACACCAATTTATGCATCCTGCTTCCCGACGGTCATTAGACTTTTGATTCCGAGCTCCGCTTTGGTCCAGTGTAACTGAAAACTTGTAACACTCTTGCTCAGAGCTCCATTACTATTTTTTCCGATCAGATTCTCACCTTTATCTCGGTAAACTTTAGGAATCAGATTTTTTCAAAATTGTCGTATTTCTTAGTTTACCTCGCTCGTTCGCCGTATTTTTACCGAGCTCTCAACACACCCTTATAACCTTTTTCAGATGTTATTACTGTTACTCTTTGCTACAGCTGTTAGCGGATGTCAGAAGGGTTGTGACTGTTCTTCAAGTGTTACTGTATGTCATGCACAAGCACTGCGAAGCGTTCCGATACTGCTGGATCCTCGTACAAAACGTCTCGATCTCGCGCACAACAAAATCACTCGACTCACCGCCGATGAGCTTAGTCTCTATCCGAGTACGTTTGATTATCCAGTTTACCCTTTCTAGGTTCTTGAATGTGAGTAAACCAAACAGCCTTGAAGGCATACCCCAGGCAGAACTCGAGTGCACGACTTGCTTAGGTTCGAGTCGCTTAGGTTATTATCATACTACATCTAAGAATTATACCACTGCTATTCTATTTGTATCTTTTATATAACTCCATTTACATTGCTTCGAGATATTTTTTCAGGTGCAAACTTTACTTTTCCTTATATAGTTCGTTTACAGCTACTGTTACTTTGCACGCTGAAAAGCCTAACTTTTTTTACGTTGCAATTTTTTTGCGATTCGCCCCATACGGGACTCAAACTCGCACCCATCGCTCACTGGGCAAGTGCTCTACAATGTACTCCACCGGGGCACGGTTTCGCAATAACTTAGCTCTTCATGGTATATTTAAGGAGCACTCACGCATCTAATGTAATGAGCCGGTTAGTCGACATCGGCAGTAAACCGCAAGGCTGAAAGCTTTAGCAGTTCTTATTTTTAACTTGTTTTGTTTGTTGACTGTTGTTTTAACGCTGCATATCGCATTCACAGAAATGTTGTGTTGCAAATGTGGGTTCATAAAGCAACATTCTCGTGAAGCCTTCGCAACTCGAAGCACAGCATTAATGCAGCAGTTAACGAACAGAATCAAGATTTCTACTCTTGCGTAGTGAAACTCATGAGTAAGCACCCGTACGGGGTTCCATCTACCGGCAAGGGACCCATAGATGTTAACCATTTTTTCCCACTATTGTACTAGAGAGCTTTCGAAGTCTATGGATGCGTCGAAAGCTCGTCTCCAACTGCAAATCGAATTAAGCCGTTTACAGCGTACTTGGATTAACAGTTTACCAGTAACAAATGAGCATCTTGAAAAGTTGCCCGCGTTCAACCTATTCGTCCATTTTCTTTGAGTCAACACTCAGGCTTTTTGTTGGCACTAAACCTGATTAGACTGCAGTGCAGCAATAATATACCTGAGTGAATTTAATACTGACTTTTGTGATTTTCCCATTATTGTTTCGGTGGTGTGCCGCAAAATCCACAATCGCTCTATGCCTGTAGTTATCCAACTGGTACTGTAAGCCTTCCTAAGTCTCGTCATAATCGCAACACAGGTCAGATTTAACTTATGTCAAATCGCTGCTATAGACCATTCAGTATTCTCTAAATAGAAGTTGAACCCTTCTGATGTGAGAAGGGTCTGTTACTCATTTTCTAAATATCTTTAAAATGCTGCTGTATTAGGCGCCTTGAGTGGTATTATCCTATGGAAATCAATTTACCAGACGAACTGTAAAGTAATGAGACCATAAACATATTAGG